>JAFBJZ010000371.1:2490000-2747500 GCA_016785225.1 Psettodes erumei
TTGGGGGTGGTAATACACACCGAGGTGGTGCAGTGTGGTGCAGTGGTGGTGGGGATCGGTGGGGGGGAGTCGGAGCGTCTCAGTGGTGATTTCAGTGGAGCTCATTCCACAACCGGTCACAGGGTTAAGTGCCGTAGACACACACACACACACATATGAACACTGGAGCCTTTGAGTCCAATGTACAGAGTAGACGCGACTGGAGGGGGGCTCCTCACCCACACACACACACAAACATGCATGCATGGTAAACGGGAGCTGAACGAGTAGTATGGCCACACAGGCTGCAGGAGCTTTACGACTAACATCCTTTACTTTCATGTAACCCTGAGCTATCGTAGACAGTGTGCTGAAGTAATTACAACAATAGGAACCCTCTACAGGGAGAAGTAGACCTGGTTAAAGGGTTGATTTACCCAAATCCTGAGCAAATGCATTTTCTCTCTTAACTTGAGTCTTGTCTAGCCAGGCAGACATCTCATATACATCTCATATGGATATCTCAGAACTTGGGTTTACTCAAGACGATCTGTGTGGCTTGATGCTACTAAAGGGAAAATGTTTTATTTTTTAGTTTGGTTATTGTAACTCAGGTGAGGCCAATATGGAATTTAAGTAGTCAGTCAATAGTCAGCAGATGTTTTGGGGCATGATTTAGTTGTAAAGTTCTCTGAAAGGTTCCAGTAAATCAGTTCTTAACTTTAAATTGAGACTTTAATTTTAAGTTTCGTGGGTGGACAATCATAGTTTATGCTTACATATACTGTCACCTGAAATTATAGAAAACAACCCATACAAACTATTCATTACTTGGCTTTTGAAAGAAGATTATGTAGATGGTTGTATGAACGTGCCACAGTTACATTTTGATGGTATGGTATTGTGGACTTATAGACAGTGGGATTGTGGATGTGGTTCCATACGACTCCACTGGAAGCTGGTGTGGTACTGTAGCTTGGCTGGGCTGCAGAGCATCTGTCTTTGTGTCTTTGTGTCTGGGGTAAACCCCTGCTGCTGTCGAGCTTTTGTCTCCTCCTGATCGGCTCTAATACTGCAGCACTAATTGTTTAACACAGAAACACATCTTTTCTCCCTTTAATGTTTTTGTTTTTATTGTCGCCGATGCATTTATTACAAAACCTTTGTGGATTTTGAACACACGCCTCCCTCGCCCCTTCCCCTCCTTCTCCACCCCTCTTTTCATCCTCCTCCCTGTGCTCTCTCTCTCTCTCTTTCTTTCTCTCTCTCTCTCTCAAATGCCCGCCCAGAGAAAGAGAGGAGAAAAAAAGAAAAGAAAAATGTGAACATCAGCAGAAAAACGGATGTCTGGCAAGTTGCATCATTTTCAGAAACAAACAGTGTGAAACCGTGTTAGCCAGCCTATTAGCATATATACATAAAGACCATGTGTGCGTGCCCGTCTGCAAAATAAAAGGAAAACACAAAAAAAGAGGCGAACGTTACTCTCCGCTACCCGTGACGGAGGTTTCTCAAAGAGATAGCGCTCTGGGTAAACATGTGATCGCCACAGATCCAATCAGCTCAAACAAAGGGGATAAGCAATGGAGCTGTGTGAATTTTATCGTGTGCGTGTGTGTGTATTTGCACACTGTAATGTAGGTGTGCATCTGCACTATAATGTGCTGTGTTGTTCGTAGTAAAAGTGCAGGAGAGAAGGGAGAACGAGGGAGCCAGGCGCCACTGTTATCATTTGCATCATAATGGCATACTGATATGAATAGTGCTGCGTCGATGCTAAGCTCTTAACGTGCATGGAAATTGCTTACCTTCAAGAAATGTGTCGCCACATTCATGTTTGTGTGTGCATATTGTTTTGTGGTTTCATCATACTTTTTTGTCACAACACACACACACACGCACAAAAAGTCTCCACTGAGTTAACGTAGGAGTGGTTTAGAGACCGCTGGTGGAGATGCAGATGCTTCCTAAAAGGGGTAACATGAATATAAAGAGCTGGAAATTTGAGTGAAGCAACTTTTCGTCCTGGTTTCTTTGTTCTTTCTGAGTTTGAACTACATTATCAAACTTTCTGCTGTAGAGAGAAAGACATGGACAAAGACAGAGAAATGCCAAGATAGAGTGCAGTGGCAGCTTTCCTCCTGGTCACTCAAAGTTACAAAGGTTATCATACCTTTGCTTCCGTGGACTCCGGGATTCTAAAATAACCTGCACGCTACCTAAGTACTAATATCTTGCAGCCACACTAGCAGGGTGTTGTGCTGAAGCTTAATTTCAGCATGTTAACAGTCTAACATGTACACTTTTGCCTTGGTCACATCTGGACACCTTAGACAGTGGTTAGATAATTGACAGGACATTACAAATCAGCCCGCAGAACACATGGCAAATTTAAACTAAATTTAATGGCAATCCATCCAGTGGTTTGTGGGATTTTTCAGGCTGGGCCAACATACGGACCAAACTTAATTTCCATTGTCAGAGATGATGTGGTTAAAAAATGGTAAATGTTGCACCAAAAGTGAGATGAGTAATAATAAGGAGTAAAAAAGGCCCCATGAGCTAATCTTTCCCTGGTTACGAAGCAGCCTAATCCAGCCATTACCGCAACCCAAAGAAACATTTGCCAAAACACTGAAAATACAACCCAAGTTTATATCAAAGGGTCAGATTTGTAAAGCATTTTGTGATTGCATTTTGGAAAGTGTTTCGAATATACAGTTTATTATCTAATGTTATCGTTCAAAAGGCATGAAAACATTGGAGGACATATCCAAAGACACAAAGTGTTCAACAACGGGATCACTCCCTCCCTCTCTTCCCATCCCACACCTCCTCCCTCCATCGTCTCCCCAGGAGGCTAAAGACGCCCTGTACATCCCCGATAAGACCTTCTCAGAGGGAGACTAGAGGAGGTGGTGGAAGGGGGGTGAGGGGAGGGTGGAGTGGGATGGGTGGTGGTTGTGGAGGGGGGTGGGTTGTGAAGGGGAGGCCTTCAGGGTCACCACAATGGCATGCTCCTGATAGTGCTATCAGCTTATGCTAATCACCAGCTAAGTGTTTCAGGGCAAGAGGGAGCGCCCAAGCGCTATCCTAAAACACGCGTCTCCTACTTAACCTGTGCCATATCGTGATGAGCCCATTCAAACAGCCACCGCTCTTTATTTAAGGAGTGACAACAGTGACGGGACACAAGAGAAAGAGAAATTGATTAATTGTGTCGCAAATTGATGTTAAGTGCCATTGCAGATACAGCTCTTCTCTCTCTCTCTCTCTATCTTTTTTGGACCAACTTGGCGTTATGAGGTTATTGTTCTGCCAATAATGATGAGGATGGGAGGGATGTCAGTGGTGCTTTGGATGTCTGACTGGATGACATGAATTCAGAGTTGGCGTGTAATGTAATGTAAGGTGCCATTGTTACCTGGGATTACTGTACATGACGGGTAAATGATAAAGAAGTGTGGAGGCCAAGCTGCCCTCAACCCATATTTCAAGATGAAAAACTTGCCTGATAAATGCACCGCAGGAACAGAAGATTCAGATAAAAGTCCCGGGAAAGGTAGAATGAAGACTTCAATGTCTAATTGAAGCATTTACCTGTCACCCAGAGAGAAGGATGAGGCCTTTTCTTCAATCACTTCAGTGCATTCATGTTGAATCTCTCCGTCAAGCCACCTCTAGCGCACCACAGCCTTTGTGTCTTTTCCTATCTGTGATTGAGGCTCATTACACCCTTACACTTCCTGCTTTTACCAACACTTGATTCCTCTGTAATGTCACAACTCCATCTACCAAGAACATAGATCTGACATATCAGAGATGGGGGTTCTTCATGCATGCAAGGAAAAATGCCGCATCTTGCATTTACATTATATATTGTGTACATTTATATATCGCTCTTTCTATAACAATAATAGTCTAACTGCATCAGAAATGCCATGGCGGTTGCTGTAATTAATACACTACGGTGACTTGAAATTACATCTCTATTGCTGGAGACATGACAGTGTGACTTCAGTCTACTTACTTACTTACTTGATCTATTTGATTTACTTACCTGATTTTTTTGGCATTTTGACAGCATGGGTTGAATCAGAATTACTTTATTAATTCCAAGGGATATACAAACCATACAAAACATCAAAGAATAGTATTTTATAATAACTCCTATTAGTCATATTACAGTATGTCATAATAATGGAAAAACGCCATACTATACTATGTCGAAAAATGCGAAGAAGTGAAAATTTTTATTTTGCCTAAAAATGCACCAAAACATCAAGAAACAGTGTTTTATATACCCTCCATAGCATATTATGTGTTAAACATGCAATCATATATTTAGTATGTCAAAAAAAAAAAATGTCAAAATTTAAAATTGCCAAAAAAAAATGCATAAATATAGTACAGAATGGTGTTTTATAAACCCCTGATAGCATAACTGCGGTTAAAAATGCATAAAAGGTCATAAAAGGTCATATTTTAGCATGTCCCAAAAACAAAAAAAAGTCATACTTTAGTATGTCGTTTTTTTTGAAAAATGTCAAAATTTAAAATTGCCAAAAAATGCATAAATATAGTACAGAATGGTGTTTAATAAACCCCTGATAGCATAACTGTGGTTAAAAAAATGCAGGTCAAAAAAGGTCATAAAAAGGTCATATTTTAGCATGTCCCAAAAAAAAAAAAAAGTCATACTTTAGTATGTCGTTTTTTTGCAAAAAATGTCAAAATTTAAAATTGCCAAAAAATGCATAAATATAGTACAGAATGGTGTTTAATAAACCCCTGATAGCATAACTGTGGTTAAAAATGCATAAAAGGTCATAAAAAGGTCATATTTTAGCATGTCCCAAAAAAAAAAAAAAAGTCATTTTTAGTATGTCGTTTTTTGCAAAAAAATGTCAAAATTTAAAATTGCCCAAAAATGCATAAATATAGTACAGAATGGTGTTTTATACACCCCAATAGCATAAAAGCAGTTAAAAATGCATAAAAGGTCAGAAAAAGGTCATATTTTAGAATGTCCCAAAAAAAAAAAAAAAGTCATACTTTTAGTATGTCGTTTTTTTTGCAAAAAAATGTCAAAATTTAAAATTGCCAAAAAAATGCATAAATATAGTACAGAATGGTGTTTAATAACCCCTGATAGCATAGCATAACTGTGGTTAAAAATGCATAAAAGGTCATAAAAAGGTCATATTTTAGCATGTCCCAAAAAAAAAAAAAAGTCATACTTTTAGTATGTCGTTTTTTTTGCAAAAAATGTCAAAATTTAAATGCCAAAAAAAAATGCGTAAATATAGTACAGAATGGTGTTTAATAAACCCCTGATAGCATAACTGTGGTTAAAAATGCATAAAAGGTCATAAAAAGGTCATATTTTAGCATGTCCCAAAAACAAAAAAAAAGTCATACTTTAGTATGTCGTTTTTTTGCAAAAAATGTCAAAATTTAAAATTGCCAAAAAAATGCATAAATATAGTACAGAATGGTGTTTAATAAACCCCTGATAGCATAACTGCGGTTAAAAAAATGCATAAAAGGTCATAAAAGGTCATATTTTAGCATGTCCAAAAAAAAAAAAAAAGTCATACTTTAGTATGTCGTTTTTTGCAAAAAATGTCAAAATTTAAAATTGCCAAAAAATGCATAAATATAGTACAGAATGGTGTTTAATAAACCCCTGATAGCATAACTGCGGTTAAAAATGCATAAAAGGTCATAAAAGGTCATATTTTAGCATGTCCAAAAAAAAAAAAAAAAAGTCATACTTTAGTATGTCGTTTTTTTGCAAAAAATGTCAAAATTTAAAATTGCCAAAAAATGCATAAATATAGTACAGAATGGTGTTTAATAAACCCCTGATAGCATAACTGTGGTTAAAAATGCATAAAAGGTCATAAAAAGGTCATATTTTAGCATGTCCCAAAAACAAAAAAAAGTCATACTTTAGTATGTCGTTTTTTTGCAAAAAATGTCAAAATTTAAAATTGCCAAAAAATGCATAAATATAGTACAGAATGGTGTTTTATAAACCCCTGATAGCATAACTGTGGTTAAAAATGCAGAAAAGGTCATAAAAAGGTCATATTTTAGCATGTCCAAAAAAAAAAAAAAAGTCATACTTTAGTATGTCGTTTTTGCAAAAAAAATGTCAAAATTTAAAATTGCCAAAAAATGCATAAATATAGTACAGAATGGTGTTTAATAAACCCCTGATAGCATAACTGCGGTTAAAAATGCATAAAAGGTCATAAAAAGGTCATATTTTAGCATGTCCAAAAAAAAAAAAAGTCATACTTTAGTATGTCGTTTTTTGCAAAAAATGTCAAAATTTAAAATTGCCAAAAAATGCATAAATATAGTACAGAATGGTGTTTAATAAACCCCTGATAGCATAACTGTGGTTAAAAATGCATAAAAGGTCATAAAAAGGTCATATTTTAGCATGTCCAAAAAACAAAAAAAAAGTCATACTTTAGTATGTTGTTTTTTGCAAAAAATGTCAAAATTTAAAATTGCCAAAAAATGCATAAATATAGTACAGAATGGTGTTGGAGCTATTCACGAGCAATTTTCTTGAACAAGTAACATTATTCAAGAATACAATTTTAGGATTTTTTAGGATTGAAAAAAACCCACTTCAAATTTAATGGTGATCAAAAGATTGCAAAGAAGTTATGTTGTTGGCATACTTTCTGTTAAATAAAAATGTATGTGTATAGAAACGTAAAGCAGTTAATTGGTAAGTATGACCTGATTATATAGTTGCACTGATGAAAACAGTGCTGTGCAAATGTAAGCTGTTTATTTTACCCAGCCTTTTTCAGTGACTGGTCTTTATTTGCAAATTATTTTGAGCCCTGTCCCTTATTTGAAATGTGGCTTTGATTTTTACAAGCAAGGATTTCAGCATTTGTATCAACTCACAGCTACTGTCATTATTGGGATTATGGTGGCTGGAGAGTAGTAGGACATAATGCATAGAGACTTTGGGAATAAATTAAATCAGAGTAGTGAAAATTCAGGTGACGATAATAGGATTTTGAAAAGTGAGGTGGACAAGACCCCCCACCCCCAGTGGAAATTATGCCCCTGTCATCCCCTGAAACCAGTTTCTCCAGCACACTCCTAAAATGAAGTTTGGTGCAGCACCATATCTTCTTCTCCCTTGCCTGTCTGTCTGTGTTTTTTCCTCCACTCTTCCTCAGTCTCTCCTCCTGTTTAGATAGAGGAGCTTTGGGGGAACCCGGAGGACAGGAGGTGAGGTCCACAGATAGAGGACCCCATTGTGGTCCAACGGGAAATGCATTGTGGCTGGATTTGTCCAGTTTTATGTAAAAGCAATACTCTTTTCACCTGAACTAATACAAGCTGTGGCGTAAGCCCCTTACTGCCATGTGCTGCATTTTTCCCCTAATCTCTCTGGATTCAGCAGCGTCCCCACATACCTCAGGGCACTCACTGATAAAGCCTTAACTCTATACTACTCTCCCTCTCTCTTTCTTTACTCACCCAGCCTCGCTTGCAGTCTCTCACCCCATCGGCTTTTTTTTCCCCCTTCCTCCTGCCCCCTTCCTCCTCTTTTCTCTTTCCCAGGACACCGATGAAGCAGCCTAGCAAAAAATTAAAGTGATCAAGAGATTTAGAGGAACGAGGAGGAAATCACATTGTGAATTCCATCTAGGAGAGGAGATGAGAAATGTTGAGGGGAAAAGAAGAAAAATGGGTGGAGTGAGAGAGAGAGAGAGAAAGAAAAGAGGCAGTGAGACTTCTGAACTTACAGTAAATCAACTTGAGCATCATCTGCTATTATGGAGTTAGCACTGACCAGGTCCAGGTGTATGGAAGTGACTGATTTTCACATTAACCTTACAAATAAATGTCCAATAGTTGTGTCATAGTAGAGTAAGCATGAAAAATGTTAAAGTACAGTAAGGTGGAAAAACATGTGCCAATACATACATACGTGCGATGGGCCAGTTTCACAGATATCTATTAACTCTATCAGTCATTCTGTTCTTTATTCCATTTAAATATTCTTCTATACAGTTTTTATTCTTACAATTTCTTTGCCCGCGGTTTTAGTGTTACAGCTTCTTTCTACATCTGAGCAACACCAGCCAATTGAGGAGAAGCTGAAGATGTAAAAATAAATGAGACAGCTTTTTTATTATTAAAAGCATCGTCTTGTATTTAAGCGGCTCTAATATCTCTGTAATGTACTTTGCCATTTTCTCCCCAGATTCCATCAGATTTTTTTAAAAGCTCTGCTGAGGTGTCACATGCATTTAGCTGTGCACAGGTATCAGCCACAATCTGTCAACGCAAATTTGAGTTTTTGCAGAAGCTACTGCAGGTGCCCCTCTTAAGCAACCAAAAGCAACGTGGCACTGACAATCTTTATTCAAATGAAGATCCTGTCAAGAGAGATTAAATGTGTACGAGCCCACACAGGGACACCCATGCCAGAAAGTACAAATATTATACCACTGACTGGTGCTTTAACATCACTTATTGTCCTCACTGGTTTTCCTCCCCTTCCAGCTCTTGAGCCTGACTTTTTAAAATAATCACTTTCACTTCTTACTTTCTTCTATCTTCTCCTAATCTACCTCTGTCTCCCTGTTGCATGTTTCTTGATTTGGAACTGTATTGTCAGGGACAAGGATGGGTTTCGACAGTTTGCTGCCGAAAGTGCTCGCAACTGTGAATTTCTCCCCTCTGAAGTTAAGCATAAGAATGCCATATCTTCCATTTTCCTTCACCTCGTCCTTGCTTTTGGTCCCCTTTTCTCTTCCTCCTCACTTCTGCTCTGTTTTATCTCGTCCTTGTGCTCGTCCTCTCCCCTCATCCTCCTCCTCCTCCTCCTCCTCCTCCTTCTTCTAGTAAAGACTCCACTGTCCTTTGAAGCTATTTTTGCTCCCTGTTTGGGTCTTTGCTGTTTCAGGTTGGATTGGCAGCATATGCATGAGACACACCAAAACACAGGCGGAAATATTCTCAGCCGACGTAGCTTGTCTGTATCGCTGAGATTCCAATAATCTATGTTTTTGCAATTGCAATGATCTTCTTTTATGAGGTTACGGATTCCCCCGCCCCCCAACAATTGAGTAAAATGGTGTAATTGTGTAGTTCAAAACTAAGAACAAAGAGCACTCATCACAACAGTATTTTATGGTGCTTGTGGGAGGCAAAAATTCTACAAGGTGCCTTGAATGGTTCGGTGTGTCGGTTTTTGTGGCATCTTGAGGTGAGAAGGCAGATAGCAACCAACTGAATACCCTTCCCCTTCCACATATGTATAGGAGAATCTACATTGGCCTTCAGGTAAGGCAAAGTGGGCAGGCCCTCTGTAGACTTCGTCTTTGATTTGTCCTTTCAGGACTGCTGTATAAACACGGTGGTTCAACACAGTGAAATCAAATCCTCTCCCTATGCAGATATGAAGAGCTCATTGTAGCTAACAAAAACACACCAATTCTTGGTTTGAGGTGATTATACACTAATGAAATCATCATTTTAAATATTATAGTCCAGTTCTGCCAGTCGAGCCCTGTAAATTCTGGACCTTTAATTTAGTAGATTTATTAACCCACATCCATGTTGGATCAAGTAAAATACAGCAAAGACGCATGTAGAAATGGCAGATTTCCTTATTATAGCCTACAATAATCACAATCATGTTTCAGTATTCAAAATATGCTTATGTTGAAAACTGGTGAGTGAAGTGACTGCTGGTCGTCGGTGTAAATCGACAACCATTTGTGTGTGTGTGCGCGTGTAGGTGGGAAGCCAGGCATCCACATATCACCGCTCTCTATCAGAAAATTTCTATCAGCAGATAAAAACAAGGGGGAACAACATCTCGGACAAGATACGCCTCTTCTAATCTCCAACACTTATCAACGTTTCCCTGCTAATATCTCCTCCTCTAGTTTTCTCCTCCCTTCTTCCATACGCCCCCCCCCCACACGCACACACACACACACACACACACACAACCCCTCCCTGACCACACACACACGTACACGTCACCTGACTCCTCTCCCACCGCGCCATTGTGTGAGCACCAGCCGCCTTGGCAATGTGCTGCCATGTGATACTGAGAGAGGGCAATTCAGCTCCTCATAAAGACCAGGCTATAATCTCCTCCCAACGACAGGTCCACCTACCCCACCCACGCACTTGCACACCTCCACGTACACACATACACACACCTCGCTACGCTACACCTACACACACACACGACTTAAAGCTGTACCCAGAATGACACGCACCATTATAAATAGTCTAATCTATATGGTAATAGTGTTGTATTCTACAAGCAGAGAATAGGGATAAGATAACATTGTGACTTCGGGGTTTGTACTGCCTTCTATGGTAATTGTTATCAAAGGTTATTTGGGATGACATCGGCGGCTCCTTGTGATTGGCTGGGCCCTGTTATTTACGATATGAATTATGATAACCGCGATGTCTCTCTGCTCCTCTCCCTCGCCGCTTCCTCGCCGGCCCGCCAGATACAATAAATTGCTATCGTTAATCATGGCGCTTTGTTCTGCCATGATTACCCCTCCACCGCAATAAGAGTTTTATTTAAGGGAGAATATGGATTTGTCATCCTTCTGGCGGCAAAATGAAACTGACAATATTTTATGTCCTGACATTTAATTTGTAAAAGCGAACGCAGGCCGCATTTGCATTTTATGACACTCTCTCCCTCTCTCTCCCGCTCACTGATCTATCTCTCTTCCCTCCTCCTCGATGTCTTCCTCTCCTTTTATACATAGAGTGGAGGTGACATTTGCGGATCAGGTTGGGGCTGGAACGAGAGCAGAGGAAAGGGAAAAGGCGAGGCGATGAATGCTTTTGAATGTCGGCCAGAGTTTACGTGTTGTATTTGCATGCTGCTATTTTGCTCCAGCTCGCTGCCTGGCCGACAAAAAAGATGAACTAAAAATAGTTTTAGTTGGCAAATCAGTGGCGGTGATTTACATAACAATTGTAGTGCAAAGGGTTTCTCTTATCAAAACAGTATCTAAACATTAATCGAACATGATTATAAGTTTATTTATATGTGGATACTGTTTTTTTCAGGCATTATCTGAAATATTGTGACCCTCTGGCTGTAAAGCATTTATAGATATTTCACATGGTGGCTGATGGAAAAAAATCTTTTTTTCATTTCATATGACAAATAGTAATAATTAAAAAGCTGTGGCATTCCTAGAATGTTACAGCACTACAGAACAAAGTCTTACAGGAATTTTTTTTTAACATTGTTTACAGTTTATTATATTGAAAAAAAGGCCTGTACTGGGACAAAACAAGAAAGGGACACATAAATGTGAACTCAAAGGTCGTGGACTTCAATATTCACTACTTCAATCTGAAACATTTGACTTCCTATATATGAAAAAAAAATCCTTTTTGCACCTATGGAGTCTCTCCTAGTTTTTTTTTTAATTAATTTTTTGGGATGAGATGTAGGGCTTTTTTCCTACACCTATGGTAACGTCACCATGGCTACACAAACCTGATTCTGCTGGTCGGTAAACCAAGAGTTGCAAACCTTTTCACACTGGTGATGACACAGAGTGCTAGGTGCAAAGTGCTAAGTTCATAGGACTCTACAAGAGAAGGGCATGAAAAAACACAAACGGTCAGATGATCACATGGGTTACAAATAAATCCTGAGTTTAAACATATTATATTCAGCACCTATTTACAAGTAAAACCTGAGCACACTCAACAGTGAGTACAGAAAATGAACCATGAACCAGGGTTTGCTTACAACCAGAACCACAATCCTACTGCCCTACCGTGGATTTTTAACTGCAAGCAATCAAGTCAATAAGTAAAAGGTTGTGAGTCAAGTCAGCTTATGGAGCCCAAAATCTCAAGATTTAATCAAAAGATGTCTCTTAGGTGTTAACAAGGAAAAGCTGCCACAACAGAAAACAAAGGAGAGAAGGAGGATCCATCTGACATGAATGACAGATGTGCAGAAGAAACAGAAGCATCTGAGGTAAAGATCGTGGATCACAATTCATTAGATCATATATTTAATAAATCAAGTTCAGATTGTTTTCAACTGGTTATGAGTTATGAGAAGATAAACTGTGTCCCTTGTTCACTTTTCAAAAATAACTGATGGTTTTGTGTTTACAACCTGACAATGTTAGGGAATGGTAAAAAAAAAACAGAATAAACAGAAAATGAAAAGTCTACCAACAAAGCTTACAAGTCTATAGTTTTTAAATAAAGTCAGCAGGTCAGAACCACTCATGTGAACATGGTAAACACGACCCACCCTTCAAAGCTTGTAACAACACAGCACCACAGCTGAACTTCAAGTTTCCTTTTGAATAATCAACAATCAGAAATACAAATGAAGAAACACACATACGCACACGCACGCACAAACACACACATACACACACATTCTGCGAGGGCTCTGCAAGAGATAACAGTAGTGAAGTTGAGCTATTTCCTTTTCCTGTTTGTGCGGTGCCAGGCGAGCCACCCTGCTGCCGCCAAGGAATGTTGATAATGCTGGCCCTGGGCCCCCAGTGCACGCACACGCGCACACAAACACACACAACACACACGCTTACAGACGACGCCCATGTTATTCTACCTACAGCGAGAAACTTCATGCATGTAAACATGATGGGGAATAAACTCCTAGGAAAAACAACAACAACAAAAGCCCCCAGTAAAGACTAGACTTTGAATGACTTTGACCCTGCGTCATATACACACTCTCTCAAACACACACACACATACACTCATATAACGTCCCTCTCTTTCTCTGAGCTCCACCTTCCTCTCACTTTTCTGACCTTCCAGTCCAGGGGGGATGGAAAAGAGACAGTGAGCCCACTGGAACCTTGGGGCTGAGTTATGCAGGAGTGAGCTTTGAATAATTGTCCCGCAATATGAGTGTCTCTGATTAATTGCCTGAGATAAGGTCTGCTTTCCTACCCACTCCTCCCATCTGTAACCCCCCCCCCCCCACCCCCCACCCCTCCCCAGCTCCCCGGCCTGCCTTGCCTTGCCTGAGCTCCCATAATCAGCCCTGGACTACTGAGAGAAACTATTTAACTGACCCTGTCATCTTGGAGCACGATGATGGCTGTCCTAATTACTCAACAATAACAAAGGCCCTCATTTAGCTCTGACGGCTGCCTGCAATCAGCAGTTCTATGAATAACTTAACAAATAGGAATGAGGTAGAAAAAAAAACGTATTTACAGGCACATTAATTCAAGGCCAGAAGACAATACGTGTCACCTCCAGCTAACTCTGGATTCAGGTGACAATCAGTCGGTGTGTGTGTGTGTGTGTGTGTGTGTAGGCCTGCATGCGTGCATAAAGTCTTGCACATGCATGTGAGTTGGGTTTGACTTATTTAACAGAGTATGTCAACTGTACATTTACATGTGTGAAGCCGGCGATGGATATTCAGCATCCAGGTTGAGAAGATTTCAAATATGAAAGTAGTAATACCACAATACTGTATATGCTTTGACAATATATGCAAAAGTACAAACGTGTATCAGAAATGCCTTCAAAGTTTCAAAAGAAAAAGTACTCATTATGCAGAAAGGCCCATTACTGAGAGTAGAGTATTTAATATCATAACATATATCCTGTCTTTTATCTAGTGGAGTAGTAGTAGTAGTACATTTACTTAAGTATTTCCATTTTCTGTTCTTTTATACTTGTACTCCACTACATTTACTTTATAACTGAAGTAACTATTTACGATGCAGATCCAGATTAATGATACAAAATCTATGAACAAATACATGAATTAGTACAGGTTAAAGGGTAAATACACCTACTGTATATAAGGTAAAAGCAATTAACAATTAAAGTTATATACACAAAGCAATAATGAGAAGTACAATATTCTGAAAAGGATCATTGTGCATGATACTCTCAGTTCTGGAACTTTTGCATTTTTAGTTAAGTTGAATTTGAATACATCTAGTTTTATGGATCACTTTTTACTTCTAGCAGAGGATTTCACAACTGTGGTACTGCTGCTTTGACTGTGGTAAAAGATCTGTGTCTGTCTTCCAACCACTGATTTGCAGAAGTGTGGTTTTCACTTGACAGTGACAATTTTATAGCAAAACAAGTTTAATATGCATCAGTGTTACAAACACCAGTGATGACAGTCCCTTTAAACTGATTCATATCAGTGCAGCAACATTAAAAACAAACAATAAAAAAACATGAATGTATGTTGTAAGTGAAACCTTTACCAAACAATTTTGCAGTATGTGCATATTAATACACTGAAATTGTGTATTGTTGTGGAATTGATCTGCTCATCCTGATTCCACCCTGCATTACCAGCAGTATATCCTTCACATCAGAGGGGAACGAAACTGACCAGACCATAGCAAAAAGTAATTATAACACCATGACATACTGGCCTTCCCTAAGTCTGTGTGCCTGCGTGTATCAGCTCCTGTAACCACAGATAGCACCTGGACTTTGTTGAACAGACTATTTACATATCAAATGGCATCCCTGCCTGTTGCCCCCACCCCACCCCCGCATGGAAGACGAAAAAAGACGGAACAGACGGAAGATGGAAATAGAAGCATTTCCTGCAGAAAGAATATATAAACAAAACAAGGAAGTGAAAAGAGTTATAATGGAGGCGGGCGAACTGCAGTAGAGCTCCATTTACTGATAAACACATCGGGCCTTTATAGTGCTACAATAAAATGGCAGACCCTGGACACGGGCACACAAACACACACAAATAGGGCAGTGAAGACAAGTTTTATAAAGTTTGACTGAAATTTCAGAGGGTTTGGGGAGAAAAGATATAGAGGGAAAGGGGAGAGAGGATGTGTGGAGGGGAGGGTGGGGTGGGATGGGTGGGGGGATGGGGGGGAAGCCAAAGCTGAGCGCTCACTTGACACTCAGCTAATGGTAAATCCTAAGCTTTATACTGTAATTTACTGCAGAGCCTTCAGGCCAAACTGCCTTTGAAGTGCTCCGAAATGTCAAATCAATTATTACTTAAATGAAAAAAAAAAGAATTCAATTTACGCGTTTCATGATAATCGGTAACATTTCATGATAGCGAGAGAAAAAAAAGCAAACCAATTTGAGATGATTTGAGCCCCGGCTCCATTTTTCTGTGCAATTTCTTTTTTATTATTATTATTCATCTTACTCAGATATGCTGATTGGAATATAAAGTTGTTGATGATTGCGTCTTTTCTTCCATCTTCTCCATTCTCGTGTCATCGTGATCGCAGAGTAAGGAAAATCAATTTGGCGGCATAATACTCTTCATCAATTGGAACTGGGTGATAATGATGTTCTACACCTGTGAGTGTGTGTGTGTGTGTGAGCGGTGTTGGGGAGAGTGGCGTGGAACAATGCGCCTTCTTCATGATTCATTACGCCCTAATGTCGGTGTGTGAATAAAGACGGCGAGGGGCCCCCTGAATTACACACCCCTTACTCTAATGGCTCTGAAAATAGGCCAAACCGGGCGCGCATGCAGCCATCCTACTCCCCGTGCTGCTCTTTGTTCGCGGGACAGGTAAAGCAGACGAGCCGTGAAGTGTGCGGCTTGTCGACAATACTGCCCGTTACATCTGTATCAGCGCAGTGCGGCTTATACTGTATGAACATCACCTCTCCCTCTGACTGCGAGTGAGAGCGGTGCACTTTCTGTGATCATTTTTTTTCCTATTCTTATGAGACTCAAATGAAAATGCTGGTTAAAGGGTCAGTTCACCTAAATTACAGAATTTGGTTTTTGCATGCAGACACTGCAGAAATTATGTGCTGAGGTGTTGAGATGGTTGGTGGATCCTCAGACCTCATTGGACACTTCACAGCTGCGTTATTTCTTTGTTAGAAAATAGGGAAATTGAAAGTTTAAAAGTGAAAAATGCACGATACCATTAAGTTGTGAAATCACCCTTTAAGTGGACCGGTTTGGTTACCCTGGGTCAAAAGTTCAACTCAATCCCCCAACCCCGCCCCATGGGATTTCTGCAAACCCTTTAGTTAACCATCTATAGATATTTTACTTTCACCAATTTGGGATTTTAAAAAGCAAAAGTTACAATTATACTTCTGCTGATTCCAGTAAAGCAGCATTTCCCACAATACAGGTTTCTGAAGATGTTTACAGCAAATGTGAAAGAGCACGCTTTCATATTTCAGGCACAAAAAGGTTAGTTTTTCCACTGTATCCATCTGCAACTTCTCAAACTTTTACTGTCAAACTTTGACTTTCAATGTTCAGCCCTTTGACAAGAAGACTGTATGTAAATACTAGAACAATATATATATCGTTAAAGTCATTTATATATAAATGACTATGATCAAACTGACCAAAACAATAGGATCTGTGTCTTCTGTGTCCCCGGTTCATTTACAGGCTGTTCCACCCAGGTGTTTAATTTCAAGTCAATCATGCGTACAGAAAGTAGAACAAACATCATCTCCCAAAAAAAACCTAAACACAGCACCTTAGCCTTTGAAAATACTGGTGCTCGAAGGGACCAGTGGAAAGAGAAAGTGCAGGGCGAAGCAAAGCTACTGCAGCCACAAATCTGTAAGCCGAGAGAAAGGGTGAAAGAATTTTCAAACCAAAAGAGGTTTGTCCACCCATCATATAGCATATAAGCATATAACTACTTTCTAATAAAAGGCTAGAACTGGCAACCTATGATCAGTCCAGGAAGTCGACCACCCTGTGTGACCTGGCCTGAGTCAGCTGTAGACTGGAAGGGGGGGTGGGGTTAAAAGGGCCAAGAACAAAACGTTGGTAAGGAGGGAAAAAAGAGGAAAGAGGGCAGACAGACACACTGCCAAGCACCCACATCTCTTTCTCTCTCTCTGCTCCCTCGCTTTGTGCACCGTGTGGAATAACATACCTTTTATTCCCTCCCTCCCTCCCTCCCCCTCCCCTCTACTTCTTTGTAAAGCGATCGGGGCCCCTGATAGCGATGGCGATTACAAAACCACAGGAGCAGTCTCCCCACCAAAACAAAGTGTTTTTCAGCTCCTGTTTTTTCAGTGCCTGGCGCCACCAGGAGTACTGTAAACAATAAACATGGGCCAACGCAGGACTGGCCTTCTTTTTTTCTTCTACTCGATTCACCTCAGGGCGGCAAAAGCACATCATCGCAGATACAGTGTGTCATTGTGAGCAATTGCCGGTGCTTTCAGAGGCAGAGCGTGCAGAGTTGAGTGACAGGTTAAAGTCTGCACGCTTCCTGCTAATTTATAGTCAGCTGTCAAACAACCAAATTTGGCTTTTCCACCTCTTATCAACCTCACATGTGTTTTGTCCCTTCCCCCAAATGAAACACATGGCAACAAACACTTTTGTTGAATTAATTATTAAAAAGAAAAAGTGTCCTTTCCACCGACGCGGCCTTCCCTATCTTTACATCTGCCGTGGCCAACTCACAGGCCCGGCTTGCGTCGAAGCAGTTCTGTTAAACGGTGGACTCGTAGCAAATTGACTATTACTTCAAAGTGGCCTGTGATTATGTCCCTGAGTGATTGGGGGGGCTGTTAAGAGGGAGCCACTTGAGCATTGCCAGTGAACCCGTGAAGGAATGCCGGCTTGGTGCCGACTGGCGAGGGAAAGCGCCGCCGGAGACATACAAATCCCAGAAAGGCAAACGGCCGTGCAGTGCTGCACAGAACTCACAGGGGGTGGAGAAGCAGGAAGGACGACTCGAGCGCGCACAGAAGGAAGCCGCGCAGAGTCGACAAAAAGACGTCAAAGGGGTAAAATTAAATGGTGCAAAAGAAGACTCAAAGAAATTAAAACCCTACCTACGAGTGAGTCACGGGAAGCGGACGTGTTATGATGTGCAGGCGCACACGTACACAGTTAACGCAGGGTGCACTCAGGGCGGAGAAATCATTAGCTAAGCACATCAGGGGACAAGACCTCCAAACACTTCCATTACATTCCAATTGTTGCCAGATTTTCCAACTTTTCAGCACCAAACTGTTCTTGTTTGCCCTCTTTCCCCTTCATCTCCACATCAAACGGACAATAGAGACAAGCAGAAAGAAATGGAGGAGGACGAGGGGGGATGAAAGACGAGGGGAGGGGAAAGAGAGAGAGAAACTGTGGCAGTGGAGAGACCCGGGGAGCGAGGCCCCCGAACGCCCGTTTTTAATGGGAATAATAAGCTTCTATCTCAGGCAATTAAGTCTGCGTTCGATACTTATCTCGTAGCAGAGGTCCACTGTGCCATCTAAAGAAAATGTTTGCGTTTGAAAAACTCCGTCACATAAACAAGATAAGGAGGAGAACACGTAGTGCGTGCCGCCTATCGCATCCAAACCTCGGCTTTGTTCTTGGAGGGATAAGTGACTTGGAGGCAGGTTTTCCGGACTCGCTGATGTCCTCGAGCCCTCTGTTACCGATACACCGCAAGCTGCTGGTTCACATAGAAGCACACAGTGGGAACAGCAAAGATAATTCATCACTACACCCTCCATTAGTCTGACCTGAATGAGTTTTTTGAAGGCTCATAATGCCACATGCATTTTCAGACTGAACACTCTGACCCTTAAATCTGACCAAAACCCAGAAATCTATAGTTTAATGATTAACACGTCTTCAATTTACAATTTTTTTGTAACTATATTTAATTATAAAGCAGACGCTGATTAATTGGCACAAGCCTTTTTTTTTTTTTACCTTGTGTAGTAGTGTCTACCAGTCCCCAGTTTGAATGTCTATGATGTTTGATGTTTGAGCCATTCCAACAGTGTGACTTTTCTTACTCAGATTGTTTCATGAAGAATTGAAAAAAAAGAATCAGGTTCTGGAAACCAGTGAATTAAATGATGTTGAAACATTGGTTCCATGCAATCGAGACATCTGAAAGTAAGTTCTCCTTTAATCGTTTGACCTAAAATGCTTCTTGGAAAGTAACAACTGTGTCTAATAGAAAGGGAAAGTTTGGAAAGAAGTTGTCCTGTGAAGGTAGAGAAATTAACAGACAAGAAAATAATTTATGGTCTAATGGGAATAACTGGCTGAGATCAATGTGCCCCTATGATCTACACTTCTCATATTGTCTATACAGAGCAGCTACATAACTACAACTATCACTGCTGAACAGACAGCAACCGTCGAGTGTCAGACATGATGTATATAGATAATGTTTTTCTTTATATGTGCAGATGCCATGACAAGAACAGGAACGTGTTGTCATTCTTGTCTGTTTGTCTTTGTACATCAAGCCTGATGGAATCAGCAGGTCACATCTAGTACCTCGTCTTCACCTGGGTCATGAACCCGGACCTGACCCAGTGTCACGGGTTCAACCCCCCTGATATCCTGAAATACAGCATTTCACACGTTCAAGGCCCGTGGCACAAAATCATGAGGCTGTATTGTGTATATGTGATCCTCCTCATCAAAGCACATATATTCTCTGTTGAACTAAATCAATTAATCAAGATGATAGGAAAACAAACTAATATATATGGGTTTTGCTCTGTTCCTCTGTCAAAGGAAGACATCTGACACCCAACTCTTTGATATGTACAGTGAGTGAAATCTTTCAAAATGGCTCAACCATTACATCTAAAGCCCAACATCTTTAAGAACAAAAATAATTATTTATTTGTAAAATAGAAAAATTGTAAAATAATAAGTTTAATAAATTAAGAAGTTTTATTTCTAATTGTACATATTATTGTAGCAACAATTAGGTGACATTTTGGTGAGAATCTCCAATTATACAAGGAAATGTTCCTTTTTAAAAAATCATTGCATCTATTATTAGTATTTTCTATTTAAAACTGTCAAATATAAATATGTTGAAAAAAATGATCTTAAAAGTGTTTAAAACATTGTGTGTCGTACTGTAAGTAACAGGAAGCTGCTGGTTTCAGCTGCCACCAGCCTCTCCGGTGTCTTTGGGTGTTTGGAGGTGTCATGTGGCCTAAAGTGGACTAGTCGGGGCTTCTTTGTGTGTTTTCCTACAGGTCAGGACACAGAGGCCAAACCAACACGCCGAGGCCCCTCCGACGCCGAGAGCCAATGCCATCCATGGGGGCGCGACCCCGGCCAGAGTGTCTCATAGGTCACAAGGTCGGGTCAATCAGAGGGGAATGTTATCCGAAGCATCAGAGTTTATTTGTTTAATTTTCTGTGTCTGCCTCTGATCAAGATGACTGCGGATTACCAGAGGAGGAGAGAGCGAGGCCGAGACAAAATTGAGGGAGAGAGAGAGAGGGCAGAGAGGGAGAGAGCCTACTGCTTCAAATTAGACTGGAAAAATAATCCTGCGTTACCTCAGCTAAACATCGTACTTTAAACTTATTGTCAAAAGTCAAATAAGCTTTACAAACCACAAAAACACTCTGGAGCTGTGCAGCCGATTCACACGAAGGTCATTTTGAGTGTCATGAATACTTTCCTCCGTTCAAACCACTTTTCTATTTTCTCTTTCTTACAATCTGCTAAACCACTTAACGCACAGTGAGGACCGGACAAGTGTCCAATTCATGGACAGACACTGATCTGATCTTAAAAATAAAAAACTCACAGAGGGACAAATCATAAGTGTTTTCACAGAATATTAATCTTCTTATGTCTCCGTGAGAGTTTGGTTATTTTCAGCTGCCAAATGTACCTAAAGGGCCCTGAATTTATTTTACAGGTCATTCATTTATCTTAAGGGAACTTAAACATTTATTTTTCTTTTTGTGGGTTTCAAACATACAAACGATTAATTTCTTAAACTGAACCAAATACAGATAATACACGGTATAAAGTATACATTTTTAGCATCAAATATGCTCAAAAGTACATTTCTTGGTGGAGGTGGAGCTGATTTAACTACTCTATAAAGTCTTAAGCTGTGAAATCTGCCATTTAATCTTGGAAAGACATATATACTGTATAGTTTTTAATTTGGACCTTCCTTGTGTTTTTGTGGCCTTATCATTTAGTATGAAAAAACACTAGCATTTACATCTTAAGTTTTACATTTATGTCAGGAGATCATCTAAATGTAGTGGAATGGTAAAGTACATTGTTAAGGTTAAAAGATTCATAATTAAGGTTAATACAACTTACACTCATGTACAGTATATATATATATATATTCTTGTTAAAAAAGTGAAGTATGAAATGATCCAGAAGGATTGCAGTTGATTCACAGTATTTGATGTTGCTGTTAAACTGTATGTACAACCAAATCTAAACTGAATTTTTACATTCAGTCCTGAACAAGGACAAAGACAACGTGAGCTACAGCTACAACAAACTTCTCTGTGTTGGACACCACGTCTCTAAAACCCCTCAGGACGGAGAGAAAAGCTCCTGCACCCTCATGTGGTACGAGAACAAAACCCCGGACGGACTTTTCACCCCCTCCACGCTGAGGGCAACGTAACAATACGCTTAATTTGCTGTGCGAGTACCTGTGTACCTGCAGAGGTAGTGTGTGTGTGTGTGTGTGTGTGTGTGTGTGTGTGTGTGTATGTAAAGATACAGCGAGAGCCCAAACAGCACGGCGCCAGCAGTCTGCCCTTCCCTTGAGAACGTAACGGCTGAGTGCAATCGGAAAGAGACAGACGGGAAGGGTGAGATGGGGGGGGGCAAGGAGTTGCTTAATATGTGTAACAGGGAAGGCGGCAGGTAAAGACTCTCAGGTATGGCCGCTGATGCCATTTTGTCCTCACCAACATGGCAACGAAGAAGCGGAAACGTAGCTGTTTTCACTGTTTTTTGCTTTCTGTTATTCGTGTGACATTTGGTGGTGATACCAGGCCAGACTTAGTGTGAAGTGTCGCTGTGACTCAGCTTGACTAACCCCACTTAACTACAGTTACTCAGCAGGTACACACAAAAGATTATTCTCTGGGGTTTCCTGTCATTTCCCTCCTCTGGAAACAAACAGGAATCTCTGATCTCCTACAACAAAATGATGTCCAGCAGTTCAAAGCAAATTCATTCCACATCTTCTACTTCCGAAAGAGCCCTCAACACCATGCGATAATCCTGCTGTGCAATGCCAAACGCAGAAGTGCTGTCTAAATTCTCATTTTAATCTGCAGAGGAGAGAAATGGGATGTGTGAGAGAATATGAAAATAGGGTGAACTCCAAAGCCCCCCCCCCGTGCTTACTCCATCAGAAATACATTTCTGCTGCACTCGGCACAATCCGCACGCAACAGTCCCGCTGGCCTTCCCCCTGACCAGGTTCCACTTCACTTCATTCATTAATTTTTAAAACTCTAACCTCTTTATGTCACATTTTAAAAACAAAAAAACCCCATACTGGCCGAGTTCAGTGTGGAGGAGGAGGGAGGGGCAGAGGGTGGAGGGCGTGTGTAAGGAAGCCAAAAATCACTGAAACTCAATCTGGTGATGGAACGCGCTTTGTTTTCGTTGACTGGAAACTGACTGTTTTTATGCCCTAACTAGTTATGCAAATATAAAAATCTTGGGAGTAAAAATATTTTCGCCCAATCATATGTACTTTACATAAAAAGGAACCTAAGACGGACGAACCCTCCTGCTTTCTCCACGGGGGTCGAGGATTAAAGTTTCACCCTGCTCTTTCTCTATCAAAACTATCAAACAAGCTTTTTAAAGGGGGGGGTGATGGACACGTCTGCAGCACCTCAAAGCTAAGCCTGTCATTGTCACTCTTCCCAGTTTGATGGAGTCAGACCTTGCTGATTCAAACACACAACCCTAATAAAAACAAAAGCAGCGCTGTTCAGACGGCTCTAATTCTCTTGACAGCCTTCCAGCCTGTCCCACTTAAGGTTATTATGGGCTATAAATACGTTGGTTACCAGGGCTAGAATGTCAACGCTGTTTGCCCTCGTTAAGACACATAATTACCTCATTTACATCTCGTTTCCTCCCCAAAATCGGAAGCCATTATGCGCCCCCGCACTCGGCTTCCCCCCTTCTCCTCCGACGATTAGAGTCATCATCCAATCAGCTTCCGAGCTGCGCATTAGGAAGGGAAAGGCTCCCATGAGTCAGGCCGGGATGGGACGCTCGAGCACTTGGACAGAAACCGACAGAGCAAAGGGCTCGTGGGAGCTGAGAAGCTCAGGCAGGAAGTGCAAGCGAAGGATATTTTCTGGGCTGAACGTCCCCTTGGAGCCTCAACCGCCTGCAGTAACAGAGCCGGTTAGTCAGTGCAGACAGGTCACAATTTGTATTAACAGCACAAGGAGCCTAAATACTGAACGCTGTTCACGCAACAAAAATTTCACTATTCATTTTCAGTGTCGATGCCAATTCCCCCACTCTTAAGAGAAAACATGACAGCGTATGTAAATACTGAAAAATGGTTAGATCAGGTATGGATATGAAGTAGATGTGAAAATTCTCAGATTTAGATTGAAAATGGCATTAGTTGTAACAGATTTACAACAGCAAAGTGAGATACCTGTTTGTATGCAACAAGCTGAGACCAAATCTGGATTAACCCACTAGGTGGGTAAATTTAAAATGTGTGTTAAGATTTCTGCTCCCTAACACATCCCAACCTATTTAGCCAGAGCCCCAGAAACCAACCAGTTCTACGACACTGTAATACCACCTTGCCCATGAATGCTGTTTATCAGTTAATTTGTAAAAAAAAAAAAAAAAACAACTTAAAAAACGAATAGACATTTTGGGGAAATACACTTCCATGAAGCTATAGCCAATTAGTTCAATTAGTTTACCTTACAAATTCCTCCTGTTAGCTTGCGCCTTGATAGCTCAACAATTAACATGATACATCCCATTTGTTTAATCCATGTAGTCCATTCCTGTTTTTGGAATGGCTTTTATAAATTACATATAATATGTTAAGATTACGGTGGATGCTATTGGTGGTCACATTTTCTTACCTTTGAGCCTGACTGAGTCAGGCTCAAAGTACTTGTTCTTGTACTGGCTCCATTTTGTTAATCTACAGAAGTGCATGAAATAATTTGTATCATCTAACTAAGTGAATAAGTACATTACCTAGCACAAAAAAATTTTCCTGTAGTGAAATTACGATAAAATAATTGATGTGCAGTGAAGCAATTGTAGGTCTGGGGGAGCTGTTTAGCTAGCTTTGTACTGTATGACTCCACAGGTACAACTATGGCTGTCCCTCCATGTTTTGAGACCTCTCACTGAAGCAGAGAGGGAACAATGCTGGGAGCAATACGGTTTTCAGTTAGTACAAAATATGTGCATCTGTCAGCTTCAAACCACAAACATCAGGATAAATATCAGCCGTCATGACCTGGCAGTCGCCCTCAGGGCCGAGCACAAACAAAGACACAGACACACCAACCTCCGTATTTAAAAAAAACAACAAAAAAAAACAGAAAGACGCTACAGACAAAACAACACCGTGTGGAGAGATGTGTGTGTGTCCGAGGACGAAGTAATCTGCAGGAGAGATCGGAGAGACTTCATTCCTCACATCGCTGACAGGTTCCAGCCTCTGTCTGGTCACATCATCAGCCGCCTACATCAGCGACGACGACAACAACAACGTTTGACAGAAGCTGCTTCCCTCTAACGTCTTATCCCTCTCTCAGTGCTTTCCTCCCTTTTCCCTTTGCCTTGGTACTCCTTCATTCTCCCACCTACAAACTATCTTTACCAGCTTACCGTTATATGGTGGGAGTCTAGTATATGTGTGTGTGTGTGTGTGTGTTATAACAGTATTACAGCAGTTGTGTATGAAAACAGCAGATAAGAGAGCAGGATGATGAAATGCGAAGCAACAACACATGACCCAGCTTAAAGATCTCTGATAAAAACAAACACACTATATACTGTATCTACACACACACACACACACACAAGGTGTATATACGTCTCTACGGATAAACACACACACATTATGGGGCAAATGTTGCACACGTTCACCGAGGATGGAAAAGCAAATGAACGAATGAGTGTTTGTGGTGTTGTGTGCGGATGTGGATGTGTGTGTGTATGCGAACAAGTGTACAACCCAGTGTTTGTGTGTGCCTGTGTGTTCAGTGTGTACACACGCAGGCCAGCTCAGCATAGTAAATGAAAAAGACTTGATAAGATCAGTGAGACGGGCTGAGTGACTCGGTTTATATGGTGGGTGGTGGGGATTCGGGGAGGTGGTGGTGATGTGTGTGTGTGTGTGTGTGTGGGGGGGGGGGTTAAAGCAGGAGATCATAAGAAGAGGCGTGGAGGTGTGTACACTAATTTTTACTGATGCATACCAAAAAAAAAAAAATCATTGTAGAAGGCTTTCATGAAAGCACAAGAAGCAAAAACAGACAAGATTTTGTGTATTTGCTTCTCATTTTGCAGGACAATATCATTTTGAATATTTACAGTTACAGTTTTATGTAATTTGAAGATTTAAAGAGCTTCAAGAGCCCCCACCCACATCCTGACAAGAGCACGATTTCAGAGAATATAAGAGGCTGAACATCAGCATCAAAGTATGAGCAGCTTCAATCTGGAAACAGCTGTTTTGACATGTGGTTATTTGTGGTAACTGTATGACAAATACACACATGTTTAAAATATGTGCAATGCACATTATAGTCATCATCCAGAAATATAAATATATATTTAAACAGGCAACATCAAGGTGCACAGGTAAATCACTAACTTTCTTACTTTCGCTTTTCTTGTGTATGATGCCACAATTATTAGTTTAGGAGGCTATGCCTCTGAAGAAGAAGTTAATGATGGCTAATGTGACACTTGTTTACTGACAACATAAGGAGGGAAGATAGAGCGCTGGCAAAATTTATTATATAAGTAACGTGGCAAATGTGTGGGCAAGCACCAGTCTTTGGAACCCACACACTTATTTTTGACAAGATTTAATTAAATAAAGCTTTGTATTTTCACGTTTCTCTCTGTTTTCCTTTTTTTAAAATCATCTAATGCTTCTTCTACATTGCTATTTTGACACAAACTGTCCACAGTGGAGTGTGTGTGTGTGTGTGTGTGTGTGTTTTATCGGTGCCTTTATCAAAACAGTTTCCAGCTTCAGCATCCCTTTTTCTTGCCTCTCCTCTTGCTGTCTTGTGAAGAATTTCTAATTCTGTATCAGTGAGGACAACACACGCGCACACACGCACACACACATACACACGTGCACACACACACACACACACACACACACACCGATCTGTGGCTAGTCCTCGATCTGATATGGAGTTGATCATAGTGGCATATAGAGAGTCTCCACTGACTTCACACACATACACAAACACACACAGCTCTTTGGTCTGATAACAGCACTTTGAGGAAGGGGGGGCGGGAAGTTGAGGGACAGATATGTTGGGGGGGGGGGGGTTCCGGATGGACAGGTATGGTTTTGGCCACGCTCTGCTACTCGGGGACGACTCTGTGATTGGCATGGAGGCCAGGCTGCCTCCTCTGCTGACAGATTATTCATATCACCTAGTTAGGGTTTCATGAAGCAATTATATGTCTTCACACTCCGCCAGCTTTGGGAATGGCAGACTATAGAAACACACACTATACGGTCTCTGATGGTGGGAAATGCCTGTCACCAGCGAAGAGGAAGGTCGGTTGGCGGGGTTCGAGCTCGCTTCTATCGGGGCATTAAAGTGAGAAAAAAAAGTGAGGCGTTTTCATCATTAACAAATATCTCATCGCAGATTTCTACAACACGTTAGTGGTTCAAACCTTAGACAGAAAGGTTTCATACGTGACATTGTTTTGTGGGAGAAAAATACACAAGATATGATGCAGATTACCTGTTTACATTCTTTGGAATAAATGGGAAAAGATGAGGGTTACTTGGAATGACGATGATAAGGAAAATGTCACTGGGATTCACAGGGATTCCAGAAAAGATGGCGCCACATTTGTTATTCAGCTGATGTGAAGTGAAGCACTGTCACCATAGATGCACATTTGGCACAAAACATTTCCCTTCACACAAACTTTTTGTTTCTTCTCGCTGCATTTGTAGGGAAGGCATCTCTGTTAGCTACTTGAAATTATAAATCTGTACCTGACATTTTGTCCAACAACAATTAAATTATTTATTATTATTATTTAGCACTTTCTTGTAACACAGAATATATTCTGTCAGTTGAAATCCTTTTTTCCTGTGCACTTAAGGGATTTCTCATCCATGTTTGCTTAAAACCTCTGTCTTAAAGTTCTTTCTTGAAAATGAAAAGTATAGCCAAGTAAAAAAGGTTCAAAGCCACTATAGTGTTACAGGATATTATTCTATATTGACTTGTTGATTTGACTGCACTAATTGAAACTCTTTAACCAAACGCTGTGGATGTCAGGTGCATTTCTTGTACACATTTCCCAACATCCAGCTGGGCATCTTTCGAAACATTGGGATCTACGCCAGAACTTTAAATAAAGTTCTTCATAGGGGGTTAAATATTTGCACGGTAGGGATCAGGTCTCAGTATGCTAGGAAGAAACAAGAAACTTCCCGACAGTAGAAAGTAGTGCTGGGAAGGAGGTTTTCCACATTAGACCCTGACTGACACATTTTTAAGGAGGGTGCCAATTTCAGTAATTGAGGCTTTAAAAAATCTGATAATGATATATCCGCCAATATTCAGAAACAGATAGGGATCCCTTACAGAGGGAGGAGGAATGGAGATTGTCTGCATCAGCTTTGTCTCATTGTACATGTGTTTATTTCCTGTATTGGTCTTATCATTCCTACAATTTACGAGTTGTAGCCAGCTGTTTTGAAATGTGATGGTCAGACATTAGCTAAGCCGGTTAGCATTAATTCTGAGAAGGCTCAGCTTGAAACTTTTGAGACAAATGTATTTTAAAAAAACTTCAGACATGTTTCCAACACAGTCTGCCATTGTACTGACATGAGAGTTGCAGACATATTTACAGTTACCTGCCCGTTGCTTAAATCGGTCGATTAAAATTTGCCCACAGACGTACCAAGGACACTTTTTACAGATGTTACAAAAAATATATATATAAACCCCTGCTTCCTGCGAACAACCTATTAACCCTGTCATGTTGCCAGAGGTTAAAAAGTCATGACTAGTCTGCATGTGTCAGCGTTCAGAGCAAGTCATTCAACAGAATTGGGCCCTGATTGCTCAACCGCTGCAGCAGAAAATCAGTGTAGCCTGACTGCCTCTGAAAACACACACAACACAAGCTGCTGAAAGCTGTGGCTGCATGGCAGAGCCGGCACGTACGCACGACGCTTCCAGATAAAGATAAACTAAAACACACACACACACACACACACACGTGTGGGTGCGTGTCTGTGTGTATGTCCGTGAATATACATATACATATAAACTCAGGACTCAGGTCACACCATGCATTTGACACCTTTACAAACTCTGAGCGAGTGACATCATGGGAAAACTGTCAGGTAGCAAGGTTTTTCTTTTTAGCAACACACCTGCATAAACACTCACATATAAAAGGTTTCACACACACACACACACACACACACACACACACACACACACACACACACACACACACACACACACACACACACACACACACACTACACTGTCCACAGCTCCAGTTCTCACACCATCAGCTGTGACCTGGTTAGCTTTAAGCCGGTGTTTGAGCCTGGCCCTTAGTTGAGGTTGGCTGCTCAGACAGGGCAATAGTTTGCACTCTCTCTCTCTCTCTCACACACACACACACACACACACGCACACAGAAACACACTGGCCACTGTGGCTAATTGAATGGCCAGGGCAGGAGGTCCAGGTCTTTATGCTCGTGGAGAGGAGCCATGAATATCTCTGTTTCATTTGGACTTCACACACGGAGGCAGTGGGAAAAGGTGAGCGAGTGTGGGAAACCAACAGCTACAGGCTTTGAATATTTACCTCCCTGACTGAAAGTGCCACATGGTGAGAGCGTGTGTACTTGTATTCAAAAAATAAAAAATGAGATGAAGACGATTCATTTAGTTTGATTATACAACTGTCACAATTTTTTGTCCAGATTTGATAAAAGCTTTCTCACCTGAAGGGTAACGTGTCTCCTACAAATGACTAATTTAAATTTGCAACGACAAATACATTTTGGGGGAAAAAAACACGAGGATGTGCCAATTAAGTGTTATATTGACATAAAAACGACTTTTTGTTTTCTGTATTATATAAAATTTCTGGTCCCTTACCCAGCCATGAGAATATGTAAGTGAAAAGTGAAAAATGCCCGATTTAATGGATTTTTATTTTAGGCCTCAAGGCAGTCCATAGCTTCAAAATCAGGAAAAAAATAGAGCATGTATGAGCTGGTTCAACCCGAGTGTCAGTTCACGAACAGTACACATCTTGGCTTTTAATCATTTTCATGCGTGTGTATGCTCATGCGTGTTGGGGTCATCCTTTATCTGCATGAGGGAATAGGAGGTAAATAAGAAAAAATGGTCAGGGAACGAGGGAGAAAATGGGAGTATTGGAGGAGGAGGAAGATGAAATCTCAGCACAGGAGTTGTGAGGACAGCAGCAGAGGGACAAAGCATGAGGAGAGGAAAAAGCGAAATAGTGGGATGAGAAGTGAGAGGGCCTCATTTCATGTGCTTGCTGATGTTCAGCATTCACAAGTCACAAAGTATGATGAAATCAATGGATGAGTCATAGCATCTCTCACACGCACTAACACACACACACACTGCTTGTACTTGTGTACAGGCATTAAACATCAGATATCGGTTGCTCATGTTGAGCTGTTATCCTGAAAAAGAATTACACAACATAAATGGTGACCACTTTTACAATGATTAAAACAAATCCCAATCTCTCATTTTAAAATAAAATCTTGAAACTTAAAAATAAAAGCATAACATGGCTTCAAATTAAACCCTTTGTTTTCACCTTCAAATACATATTGAACCACACATTCAAAACCTTAGTACCTCAGAAAAAATCCAGCTCAACTCTGTCCAACACATTGAGACAAACTCATTTTATTATGATAAGACATGCCTCAAGTTTTGACACCAAAAGTGGTCAGCAACTGAAGCATTACTTTACCCAACATAGGTGGCTATGAATGCTTTTGTCTGCCTCACACACACACACACACACACACACACGCACAAATATTCAGACACAACAAATATGTTGCAATGCCTTTGCATGTACTGTCTAATGGCTCTCACAAGGGTAAGAAGGGGGGCCGGAGCTTCAATGATGGCATAAACACTGAGGCGAAAACACACCAGAGACACACATTTAAACAAACACAAACATGCACAAATAAAGGAGGGAAGTGAGCATCATTAGAGCAGGACTCCAATGGAGCCTGAGGTTACAGTTGAACATGGTCTGTTTCCACTGTCTGTGTAGTCACACAACACTTGCACCAACGGTCTAAAGACAGATGTGAATCAGACTGAGCAGGTCACCTCTGATGTTATGTTATGATGCAGTTTAAAAACTGCTCTGTTTGAACCCCAACTGAATATAACACGGGCTATAGTACATGTGTATTAATCATCCTCCTATATGGCTGCATGCTTATTATTAGCTGTATTGTGTGTTATGATTAGAATTAGATTTAGCATCATTATTAAACTTACATAACTACTAATGTAGCATTAGCATTAGCCATTATTAATGTGCCAACACTTTACAATATTTAGTAAACACACATTATGAAGCACAATGAGTGTCATATGTCATAATAATTAAAATAATATTGTGCATTAATAAACACCTAAAAATGTTCATAGAGGTGTCACCACTTATTTTAGCATTAGCATTAACAGAAGCATCGGTATTAGCATCAGTTTAAGGGCTAAGTGTTAGCACCAGGCCGAGTCCCACCAGCGTCTCTGTGTTTCTGTAATATCTACAGCTCAAGACGACCAAATGCTGCTCTGAAAATGTTGACGCCGTTTGCACCCTGGATTATTTAGCCAGTTGCTGTGCTAACGTGTATAAGAACCGACTAGAGCGGTTTTGTCGAGCCTGTGGTCAGTTTCTGGAATTTATTTACAGTCTGGTACAAGAAAAGAGGAACAACATTAAAGATAACGTGACTGGGGCGGCTTCATGTTCACACCCAGATCTGCTCCTGTTAATACTCAGTCACTGCGGTCTGGTGGAGGAGGGTGGCAAGAAGTTTGGAGGGTGAGACAGTCACAGGAGCTAGGAGGTAATAGACCAGTTAGAAAAGGGTAAGAGGAAAGGCAAAAAGGATGAGGCTGAGGTTGAGGAGGGTGAGACACAAGTTGGAAAAAGCAGAGACGGGGGTTTTGGGAGGGTTAAAATTGTTAGCTTAGCCCCCACTGGCTTTATTTTCCCTCCCCTGGGTCTATTTTACATACTTCTCTCCCAGACCCCATGAAACAAACATTGAGCACAATTAGTGGCATGAGTGTGTGTCCCTCTGTGTGTACGTGCACGTTAATTTAGCGCGTGGGAGCAAAGGAAAATGATTTTCTGTCTTAAAATATTGAGTTATGTCGACATACACTGACTCACACACACACACACGCACAGGAGGCGTAATGCATGTCCCGGTGTACACACGCACAGTTTCTCATAATACTCTAATATGGTTCATTTTCAGCTATCAAAACACACATGAAAAGAGTGTTAACGCCGTCAACAAGCAAGCATGGGATGTGGAACCGTCGTTTTCATTCTCAATATGTCAAGGTTGGGGTGTATTCCAGTAAGGGAGCGAGGGAGAGAGAGCGAGAGAGAGAGAGAGAGAGAGAGAGAGAGAGAGAGGGTTAGAGGGGGAAGGAGTGTCGTTCTCCATCCTCTGCTCTCCAGAGAATCCCATCATGAAACGCCAAAGCACAAAGAGCTCAGAGCCTTCGAATGAAACCGAGGGACCTTTTTTTTTTCTATCCAAAAAAAGCTGGAGCAACAGCGCCACCCAGCACGCCACAACGATCACTACAGCTCATCCTTCCTCCTTCCTTCTCTACATCCTGACCTGCCTGTCTCTCCATTAGGAAAAAAAAGAGACACAAAGGGACATTTTTTTTGCTACCCCACATTCAGTGATCAAAATGAGCGACGGTGAAACAATTCAAGTCAAAATCCGTGCCCGCTTTTACACAGCAACCACCGCACCACCCTCCCAAACACACGAGAGAGGTAATCAAAGCCTCAGTCGTCTTTCTGTGAGGGAATCTAACCCTTAATGGGCTGCACCAACCTCACAGCCAAGCACACACACGCACACAAAATCAAACTAATTACAATTTGTCCTTTCTCTTTTGTCCTTTTCACAGTGCTCCCTTTTAATTCCAACCAAGAACACATTAAAAAAAGGGGTGGGGGGTGTATGTGAGGAGTATGGGGGGGGGGGTACTGAGGGATTTTCCAAAGTGGCACAGTAAAATAACACACTGGAGTGTATATCGGCTTCCACTCTCCCTCATTTAAATAAGCGCCAACACTGATTTTCTAACAAAAATATGGTACTAGTATAATAACAATGAAATAAGACCCTGTGAAAACTCGCAGCCCGCAGCAAGTATTTAGAATATCATTTAAAAAGGGCTGATCTGTAATTCAGAGCGGATATGGTATCAGACGGCGTGCTTGTCATTCCCGGCTATAATCTCCACTACACTGAGAAACACACTGTCTGCTGGCAGCTCTGGAGAACAGGCAAGAAGAAGAGGGGGAGTGTGGGGAGGGGGGGGGGGATTTGACTACTTATTTTTCCTTCTCCTCTAGGTGCCGTTCGTTTGTCTGCTTATCGGCGCCGAAATCTCCAAAACCTATTTTGAGGAAAATTGCGGTGAGAAGCCAGAGCGCAAGAACAGGAGCCAGAGGAGCATGGAAAAGTTGGATTTTTAAAAAAATGAAATTATTAAAGATGGGAAAGGATGAAGGAGAGAGGACTGAGGAGGTCAAGGAAGATGAAGGTTTAAGAGCAAAAAAGAAACGTTGGGATGATGAATCAATTATTGGAACTTCTTCAACTACTCTGATAATCACACATTTGCTTACTTATAAGTTTATTCAACGAAGAGGCTGGAAAAACTTTGAATATTTCTGGAAGTTTATCGAGCAGAAGTTCTTAAAAACCAAATGCATTTCTTCAAGTCTCACAACAAGTTGCATTGAGTAGCTGTTCTGGAGCTTTCAGTCATATCACATGATCTTGCAATAGCACTTTTAACGCTGGCTTAAAAGTTTAAACTAAAAGTTCATTCATGACCTTGGAAACAGCTGATGGTTTCCAGCTGAAGGCCCATTTAGTAGTGGAGCTTCACACTATGTTATTATTGGATAAAAAGATTAATAATTTCATTAAAAATCTGAAATGCTTCATCTAGTGTGCCAAATATTACATGGTTAAAGCTGATGCACAGATGAACTGAGGAGATGGACAGGAAGTGGATAAGGACATAATGTGGTGATTAATTGATGAAATAATATTAATCACCAATGACTCTGATAATTAATTGTTTAAGCAAAAGAAAAATAGCTTAAAAAACTTTTTACTTTATCAAGCAGAAAAACAGATCAAATCACCTATTGTAGTTTTGAAAATATGAGATTTTTGTTTATTTATTTTAAGTCACTTCAATATCATTCATTTCATCAATTATGGAGGACATTCCCCCATAATTCTGTGACTTTTTATATCTGAAACCCTCAATTTATCAGAAAAATTAATCAATAGGTTAATTGATGTAACTCTGGCCTCCAAAAAAGTTTTTGGACAGTCTGTTGGAGAAAACAAGAAATTTAAAGACATCACTGTGGACAATGTTTTTCTCTAATGTTTGACATCCTGTAGATTAAATTATTAATCTAATAATCAGGGAAAATAATTTGTAGTTTAGATGATAAGAAAAATACATAAACGCTGAGACTGTTCGGGGCTCACACGCTCATGAATACACACATTCACATCACACACACAGACACTTAAACACACATTGGGTTTTGGTTAGACGTGTGGTCTGGACAGGAAAGGGCTGGGGCCGCCACACTCAGCAGGACACGGACCTCGGGCAGTTCACCACTACACACACACACTCACACAGACGCGCTGCCAGGCCATCCTTACCCACCTATCCTGTTGCAGTGGGGGGTCGGAACCGGCCAGGCGCACACATGCACGCAGAATCACAGACAAACACACACACACACTCGGTTGGCGGAAACTGGCAGTGACATGCTATCCGGTGGCTCAGGCTGGGGGCTCTGAGGTTGGGCTGAGCCATCTATCATACAGCCAGAAACACAGTAACCCAAGACATGAGTGGCAGGGGATCACACACACACACACACACGCACGCACACGCACACACACAGACACACACACAGAGTGAAGAAGACATATGTAAGTACTCTCGCGAACGGGAACGCTCCCTACGTCATGCTACACTGGCTGTTTATGAACATGAACTGAATCTATTGAGACGTTTTGATCAGATTCTACACACACACACACACAAATGCATGAATAGGTTATACTATTACCATCAATGTCATCCTGGCTTTCAAAGGAGAGTTTGTCTGAATGATTGTGACACTTTCTGCTCTGATAAGATTAAAAAAAACACATTTTGGGATAAACACAATTCTCATCATTATTTGGATTTCTTTGGGTGAACATTTGCATAAATACCTTTTGAATTAATCTATTCTGCAACATGTCTAAATAAGCTTGACAGAAAATGAATCACCGGCTACATTGATAGTGTTTGGGATCAGCAATAGCACCGATAGCTGGGCGGCTCTCAAAGGAACAACAAGCCAGTTCACGCGACCACCAGAGGCATCTGAAGGCATCAGCAGAGGGTCTCCTGTGAAATTTAAAACTGAACGCATCAGAGCAGAAAAGATCGGCGAAGTTGTGAGTGTGAATTCATTAAAAGTAATAATAATAATAAGTTACAGACAGTCCTGCTTTGTGCCTCTCATACTCACAGATGATAAGATTCATTAAACAAATTGGCAGGTTTCTAAGTTTTATGCATTTTAAAACAAAAGAACACAAGCAGCAAGTTTAAGTAAAAAGAAAATTGGGGACAAAATGGTAAAGGAGTCAAACTTACTGTATATAACAGCTGCACAGAATAAGAAGCAACTCGATATAAAAAGGGATCTAAGGATAATGAGACCTGATCCATACTGGGGTTCGCAGCTCACACTTCTCTGATGGTCAATCGACAAGAAATGATTGGAAATTCTCCTTATATTGGGTATTGTCAGAAATTACACGTAACCCAAGACTCAACCGAATTAGACAGAGCATGTTTGGGCCCGATCCGTGTCCAGAATCAGGTCTCTGTTACTACGAACAACTAGGACTCAACTGTCAAAACCATGTGTGTCTTCAGCAGCCTTTTCCTGACCAGTGTGCATCCCGACTCCGGCCGGCCCACTTCACAATCAAGCCTTCAGCCCTGAGTAAGTGCCCCACTTCATTTGTAAAATGCCCTCCCTGTGAATGATACAGGCCGCCGCTTCCCCCGTCTAAATCTCTTACCCTCTTCTCAACAGGCCTCACCATTCACGCCGCTCGGAAAACGAGCCGAGCCGGCCAGATTGATGCCAGGACGCCTCTCATTTGGACCGGGGAGAAATGTGGCCAGTTTAAGGGCCGCTACTGTATTTTAAACGCCCGGGGATATTAAAGAGACTGATGAGCCCGGAGGCGACGGCAGGTGATGGTGACCGCCGCCACACCCCCCCCCTTCCACTCATGGCTCAGTGCAAAACCCCACTGGGGAAATGAGAGAGAGAGGAGGGAGGATGGGGGAGGAGGGGAATAAATCTGCGTGGCGGCGGGAATCGATCGTTTCTCCCTCCTTTTCCCCGCACTATCTCATCTGCAGGGGCTGAGAGAGGCAGAGCGGTTTAAACGATCCTGACCTTGTCCGACATAAATAGTCAGAAAAGTCCACAGAGCAGATAGCTTTGTGTAAGGCTGGGAGGGGGGGGGGAGAAAAGCGGGAGAGGAACGCGCTGAGATAAGAGGTGGTTGTGGGGTTTGGTTGGGGGTGTTGAATGAGATAATGCCGTGGCGTTACTACATCAGAGTCGGTGTCGCTCGCACGCACACGCACGGACGTCGCCGTGGGAAACAGCCCCGCTTCCTGTCCGCCCCTCTTCCGTCGCTATCGCTCCCTCTCTTTTTTTTCCCCTCCCCGATCAGAAATAGAGTTGAGAGCGAGGAAGAAGGGAGGAGGAGGAGGAGGAGTGGAAAGTCTCTCTCCTTTCAAAGCTCTCATCCTCCCCTCTGTGATTACTTGAGCGAGGGATGGATGGAGGGACGGAGGAAGTCAATTGGCTCCCACGGAACGCCCCATTCTGCACTCCTGAAGAAGACGTGAGTGTTTTAAAAGTAAAGAGAGGGAGGCTCTTTGTGTGACCCCCCCCTTTTTCTTTTCTTTTCTTTTCTTTTGAGTGTTAACGCCGCTGTACCTGACAGTTGGCGCTGCCCCGGGTAAAGGCAGAAATCTCTGCCTCCATTGTCACCTGTTCCTCTAATCATTTTCCGCCCGTCGTTCCACAATGGAGGAGGGCGATAACGATAACGAGGTGAAGCTAATACAGAGCGGCGTCGAGGCCCCCCGAACACAGTGTTCAGATGTCTTCACTCGTTCACACACACCTTTATACACTCGCATGCACACACACACACACAATAAGTCTTTTTTTTTTTTTCCTCAGATGTTTGAGCCTTTTCATTCTGGCGCCAACTGTCAAATCACCCTCACATGAACACAGTCACGCGCCTTCATCATGAAACATAATAACAGCAGGAGAATACGCGCATCCTGTTATTTCTTTGGTTAATGGCCTATTAACTGTGGGTTAAAGTAAAGTTGCACTTGTTGAGTTGACTCGTTGAGATTTGGGTACAGATGAGCAATTCTGCTAGGTAAGTAAGACCATCAGTTGTTTTTTATGTCCTAAAGCAAAGGCAGACAGCTACATTATGACCCTGATTGTCCATTATAAATATCTATTAGACTTTACAGACCAGCAACTGAAAATCGAAAATTGAAAATCGACTTGCCGCTTTCACTTTTATCTCCAGGTCAGTCTAAACTGTGGTTAAAACCCGTCTTGACCGTCTCGACCGCTCAGGTTTCTTGGCCTGTTGGACCAAACTGATATGTCACCGTGTTCTCAGATCTCAGCAATCTTTTTTTTTTTTTTTTAATTTTTATTGTTGCTGTTGCACTGCATACAATTTTTTATATTGGCAGCATTTTTCATTAAGGGATCAGGACTGAAATAACATGAAATGCTGGTATATTGTAATGCACGTTAGTCTATTTATCTCTTTTCAAAGGTCTCTCTAACTTTCAGTTTCCTTGTTTTTGACTCATGAAGATAAATAGATAGATAGATAGATAGATAGATAGATAGAATGGAACCATTCAGATGGAACAGTGAACACAATGCTAAGCTAGCTGTTAGCTTGATGATAGTAACAGGAGCACAGAAATCTGGCCCACACAAATTCTGCATAAATTATTCATAGCCTGCCAAAGAGAATACAGCGTTTTCATAACTGATGTGAAATTTTGGCCAAAAGCAAGATTCAAGTCGTGACACAACAGAAGTAAAAAGCATTAAACCTTCAACTGCTTTGAGAATTATAGACGTGGCTTGACGCGGAGGACAAAAAATACAACATTTTAAGAGTCGTTGCAAAGCCTCGCACAAAGTCCGGCTTCTGAAGTCAGTTTTTAAGATATGGATTTATTCATTGGGCCTGTGTTGTTGGCTCCGTCATCAAGAACGTACCCTCTTTAAAAGCTATTACCACAGCGTTTAAAGGAACCCCTTCTAGATCTTTGTTATTTTAATGGGGAGCATTCAGAGCTGAGAGACTCTGACTCTTGACTCGGACCCGCCTCCGGAGTGTTTAAAAACAGCCCTGACGCCTTGTCGCGTGCCACCTGTGCATCGGCGTGCTAAATTTACCTCCCGAGCGTCAAGACTGAGAGGAAAATCGTTGCTGCCGAGATAACTTTCCAAAGCGGCCCAACACGAGGGAGAATAAACGACTGTGTCTGATAAGGCCTTTAACTGGACTTCCTGCTCCCGATTTCTCCTCTTCACCAGCTCTCTGCGCTGACTTTTCCATCAAAGAAATATTTTAAAAAAGACAGAAAGACTCAACTGCCACAACCTATTGATCATTCGAAGGCCCTGAATGAACGAGGATCCCCAAATTTGCCGACCACACTCTTCACAATGACAAAGCATCTCACCCGTTATATCAAGTCTCTCTCCCCCGTGCTCCCTCACCCTTCCTCGCCCAACATCCAGGAGATATTGGCCTCGCCAATGAGAAGGCTGCCGCTCTCTGACTGCGTTTATCAGAGTCTGGCATCGCTGTAATTTCAGTGTTCAGATGCAATCGCTCCCCGCTCCCCTCAGGAGTAAACAATAACAAGCACAAATACAATAGGCAAACAAGGCCTGCAGGACATGTATGCGCGCACACACACACACACACACACACACACACACACACACACACGCAGGCAAATGCAAACAGGGAAGGACCACATATCGGACAAAGAGATGATATTCAATGCAAACCACGAACGCTCTCTACCTAATTTTCTGTCATTATTAGGTGTTGCCAGATCATCCTGAAACCACTGTAGACATAGTGAAAATGAAAAAAAAAAGCTGTTCTCAGATCAGATGTTGAATCAGAAAAAAAGTCAGACTGACCAGAAACAAATCAGCCATTGCACAGTAAACGTGGCACAACAACGTGGTACAACCTGCATGCTCTGTGGGAGTTTTGCTTTCATGTGCCTCGCTGCTGAGAGACGGGCCGGAGACCGAAGAGCCCCCCTCATTTCTTATCAGACAGCACCGCTCAGTGGACGCTCTGTGAACCTGCAGGATGAAGGGGGGGGGGGAAGAAGACGAGGCACTGTCAGATGGAGTTTAAACAATGACAGAAAAAAAACGCTGATCTCAACCTAAACTGCTCCATCCAATTCTCAGGTTTCAGTGGAAGAATTATGCAATATCTTTTAAGTAAAAATAGCAATATCACAATTTTATTTCATTTACCTAAGTACTTAATTTTAGTGTTTCATTACTTGTAAATTTATAAGCAACATTTAAATGCAGTAGGCATCTGTGTTACAGCTAATTTTACATTTTAAAATCTGCCAGTGGCTTTATCTCCTTGTATTTTACAGACTCATCTGAGTAAAAAGGTAAAAAAGTAAAAATAACAAAACAAACCTGCGGCCCTTTGCATCTGCTTGAACACAACCCATGGTTTACAGTGAATTTTCATCGACGCTGACAAAGAAAACGTGTTTAATGTGGCTTACTCAAACCAAGCTGCTTAATAATCCCAGCACCCTGAATAATCACTGCTTGAAATAAAAACACAATGTAAACCCTGGCGTTTGGTTCATACTCAAGATCAGCTGTTTAAAACCCGATACATTTACACAGCTGAGGAATAACTTTAGCAATACACAGTTTTCACTGCTCATCAAACTAACTGCTGTATAGAAACTGGATGTCGAAACACAAACAACATAATACAAACTAATTATTACTGAAGTGTAGTAAGAGTATTTTGAGAGTTGAATTTCAGAAGAGTGAAACGTCAGCATTCATCTTTCTCAGTCGTCAGGTTTTATTGTGGGGAAAGAGATGACATGGGACAGGGGAAAGGATTAGGGTTCTGTGTAAGAGCTTTATTTTCTCCATATATTTTACAAATAGAAGCACAAATGTTCATTTGACTCTCGACGACGACGACGCTTGTCCAAAGTACTTTGAAGAGCGATGGAAACGATGAACTCGCCCATTTATCTGCAAAGGAAGAAAAGATTTTTTTAAAATTACAGCGAGCGCTTCAGACCTGACTAAGAAGAGGTTGAAAACTAAAGGGCATCTAGTCTCTTTTAATCGAAAACCTTTACGACACATACTAGTCCACGAGAGCTCCTAACATTACAGTCTACTCTGCAGCGTTACCTCCTGTGTTAAGACAAGCCTCAGTTCCTGAGATCAGCAGAGGAGGTGAGGAAGAACGGATTAGGTCAGACAGGAAGAGTAGGTCGTGAAAGAATGTGACAGACATTTTGAAAAAAAAAAAAAAAAAAAAAAAGGTCAGATGATGGATGAGAGAAATAAAAAGGGTACAAGACGTCAGAAAGAGTGATGGAGGAATATAATGAAGGGGTGAGTCAAAGAACAGCAAGCAAATGAATGGAGGAGGACAGAAAACGGGTGGAATAAAAAAGAGAGAGAGAGAGAGAGAGAGAGAGAATTGAATTGAGGACGCAGCAGGAGGGGCAAACTCACAGAGCAGCGGCGCCGGAGATGATCTCAATGAGCTCCTTGGTGATGACGGCCTGTCTGGTACGGTTGAAGGTGAGGGTCAGCTTGTCAATCATCTCGGCTGAAAGGAAGAGAAATCCGTCAATCAATGTCACCTGTGAAAAACGTCATCACGGGAAGGGGAAAAGTAACGTTGGAGCGCGCAACACCGTGTATTTGACTAATATAAAAGTTATGAGAAGTGGTGTCGTCGTGACATGGGATTAACTAAAGTCAAGTGAAAGAAAACAAAAACAAAACCAGAGTGTAACTTATTTCTTGTTTTGGCGAAACCAACTATCTAAAGCTGAAAAGTTATTCACTTCAAAAATATATAAAACTGAAAGGGAGCTATCTCCACATCAGAGAAGCTGAAAGCAGAGAAAAGTTGATATTTTTTGCTTGATAAATTATTAAAACAATAAATAATTGACAGCTAAAACTCTCAATGAAGAGTTTGAGAGAAAGATTTAGTTTCCTGTGATGGTTCCGTCAGACTAAATAATGTTTCAAAGACACGCAGATCCTACATATCAGCACATTCTTTCATCAGCTACTCTGACTCCTGAAATGCGTTTGAGGCCGTCACAAAGTCTTACAGGCGTTCTTGCTGGCGCTGTCCATAGCGGTCATCCTGGCGCTCTGCTCGCTGGTGGACGACTCCCTCAGGGCCAGGTAGAGGATGTTGACCAGAGCAAACTCCTGGTAGTTCCTCAGCACGTCGGCGTCGATGTCATCATAAATGCCCATGCTCTCTGTTGGAGTGGGAGGAAGACGGATGTTCAGCGTTCTCAATGACGGGGACAAATGAGACGAATCGCAAAAAGAAAAAAAGACAAGCTGCCCCACCTGAGTTAGCAACCGTGTCCGTGGAGAACACGGGCTTCTGGTCCGTCTTGTATGAGATCACAGACCTGCAGCAGAGACAGGGCGGGATTTGCCATCAGGACAAAACGGTATTTGATCCATTTTTAAAAATGAAGAAAAACAGACGGGTAAGCAAGTTCTTTTTACACAAATCCAAATATCAGTCGGAAACAAAAGCATCGCACCTGAATCTGTTGAAGATGACGGCGCCCTGGTCAAACTCGTATCCAGAGTTGAGCAGCTCGGCGGCGATGATGGAGGCGTCCCCGAAGCTGGGGGGCTTACGGCCCACTTCCTTACAGTTCATCATGATGTGACTTCCATGGGTTCTAATGAGGGACAGTGGCTGTCGTCAACCCGTGCACTTCAGTTCTTTGATATACATTTACATTTTTCACTCAACTTTACGAACACGGACAGTGATTTAGAACCCAGCGACGTGTTAAAGCAGGTTCTCATCCGTTTGATACCAATAACAATATTTTCAAAATCTGCAGTACTTTTGACATTAAAAAAAATCCCCCTCCTGCATTTTCAAACACTGTTTTAAAGAAGCCCTGCGTCAATCCATTGGTGTTTTAGTGAAGCACGCTGAGCTTCACCGTTGCCAGGATTCGTGCCCCCAGATCCAACAAAGCAATTACGGTAATTAAATCAAGTGTTGAGAGCCAGGCGGGGGAATCATTCATCTGATTTCATGTTATTAAAACGCAACACACCAGCTGAACACCATGACAAACTTCCGTCCCTGATCCACTAAGACGGGGCCGGACTCAGGACGAGTGGGGGTCGTACCTGTGCAGGAGGCCTCTCAGCTTGTCTCCCACATTGACCACCATCACCTCCTTGCCAGCGCCGGTCAGGTTGGCGATCTCGCTCTTGATGGTCTTCGCCACACCGGAGTGGATGGCCCCGCAGAGTCCACGGTCGGAGGTCACGCCGATGATCAAATGCTTGGCGACCTTTTCCTCCGGCGCTTTGATGTCGGCCTTCTCGTACAGAGCTGAAGGGCGGGAGAGGAGAGCGGTGGAATCTCAAGTTTGATGAAACACGAGCATGAGCAAAATCCTGTTTTAAACACGGAGGCAGGGCGTACGTACCCAGGGCACCGGTGCCATACACGCGGGCTGGCTTCAGCTGCCTCTCAGCACGGGCATACTTGGCAGCGGCCACCATCTTCATGGACTTTGTGATTTTCTGGATGTTCTTGATGGACTTCAACCGAATGGTGACTAGAGGGAAGAGAAGAATTGGCTTACACCACAAGAGTGGACAGCAAATATATATTGCAGGGACAATACTCATGATGCTCTCAGGGTTTGCTGTACGTATCTACAGAGGTGCATGTCTGTGATCACAGGGGATGATGTTGCAAATCATAAAGAAGGCCTGCATTCTTATCATATTTAAATTATAGCAGTTATGAATCAACATAACAAGCACTTCATTGATACTTAACTAGCCCAATACATCACACATTTAAACTCCTAATGAGATACTTTTATGGAAAATGGGCCACCTACAATTCATGATCTATAAACATTGTGACACAAAATTACATATAGTGTACAATGCTAAAATATTTGTAGCCATGCACCTTCAGAGGTCACATAGCTGGCAATTAGGCTTCAGGTTTGTTTGATTTTTTCTGACCAAAAATGCACAGCTTGAGGACCACCGATCAAAATCCTTTTGCAAATCACACTGGCATCACATACCCTCAGCATTGTCCCTTAAAATACTGTGTGGTGTTCAGCCTGACCACAGTGGGTATGACTGATTTAAGATGTTAAAGCGTGTGCTGCAGGATGAGTGTGGTGAGCAGGTCAACGCCTCAGAGTTTTAAGCATGTCTTTATCAGGCTGTGCACAACAGGTGGATCCATGTGAAGACCTGAGGCTGCAGCACGTATTATACAACAGACTGGCGCTGAATGTTAGCATCTGCATATGGGGGTTTCTCATTGTGAGACTGTAGTCTGTAACACGTTGTTGTATGCGATGCAGTGCACAAAAGTACTTACTGTCCTTCAAGGTAGCCATGTTCCTGACCTGCCCACTGTGAACACAAACACAGCATGTGAATTTCAGCTGCAAACACTGTCAACGCGTAGCAGCATCATAAACACAGCCTGACGTTAGTAACAGCTTCGAGCTAACGCCACGTTATCATGAATTTATCTGTATTATGAGACGAATCCTGGTTAGCGCTGCAGGGGAGTTAGCATCAGTTAGCTCTGCACAGAAAATACTTTGACATTTAAACCTAGCTAAGAATATAGCTGCGGCTGAAGCGTGTGTTAACAATGTATTTGTTCAGAGTACTTCCTCAGTAAAATGTTTGCTATCCTCTCTGGACACTCGCACAATGTCAGATAGGTTAGCATTAGCTTCTAACCGGCTTGACGTCTCCATTCATTTAGCTGCGGCCTCCGGCCTCGTTAGCACGTCCTTGCTTTCAATAACTGCGTGCACTAACAGCCAAGGAGTTCCACATCCGTTCCAACCACACATGTCCACGAAGCACACTCAAACAAGATTATGTTACAAACTGTTATAGAAGTACTGAAATATTTGCAAATTTACCATTGTGGGGAGAACACCAACGCGCTGGTCCTGGCGAACATGGTTACTCCTATGAAGGTCAGACACGCAGGACTACGCAGGCGCAGGTTAATGGCAAAATGGCTGAATGAAACATTCACGTACCAGCAGATATATCGTTAAAAAGGACCACACATACAACGCTACGAACCCATTACGCTACTCTAAAAAGTAAAATGATAATTTTAGTACATATATTAATGCTTTAAAAAATAAACAAATATTGTCTGTTACCAGTATAAGGGGAAAGCACCTTCTTTCACGTCAGTCTCTTTTTTGTAAAAAAAAAAAAAAAAAAAAGTTTTGTTTGACTCTTTACTTTCAGTTTACAATTTATTTTGGCGTTACCCTTTCAGTGGTTTTCAGTTTTCTTTTGGACTTATTCCATTTGCAATTATCTATGCAGTCTTGTGGGGCAGGGTGCCACAGCAGCCGAAAGGCATTCCATAGAATCAGCGTTTTTTTAATCAGATGTGACATGAATTTTAAAGTGTTTTGATAGTAAATTAAAAATACCATAGTATGTGTACTGACTCCTCTTACTGTCTCCCAGGGTTCCGGATAAAAATGATAAAAACGAGATACACGTCTCAGAAAGAGAGGAGTCTGACACGTTGGATAAAATACGGATCTTAACGAGGATCCATGAATGCAGCAGACGTTATCGCGAGTTTTGAAGCCTGCTTGCGGAAACTGTATTTACGTCGATAGCGGGAGAGCGTGGCTAAGCTGCGACTCGAGCAAAAAAAAAGTAGATCTACCGATTTTTTGTCTTATTTTGAACGAGGTATCGTTTGTTTAGTGTTCGTTGTAGCTGGTCGCGATGGGGAAAGCGGATTTTCTCTCCCCGAAGGCGATAAGCAACCGGATAAAAGCTAAAGGTCTCCAGAAGTTGAGGTGGTATTGTCAGATGTGTCAGAAACAATGCAGAGATGAGGTGATATGTCCACCATTTCTTTTTATTATTTTATCGAATGTTGTTTACGTTTTAAACTGAAGTGTCTTCTCTCGTTGTCTACTGACAGAACGGCTTCAAATGTCACTGCATGTCCGAGTCCCACCAGAGGCAGCTGCTGCTGGCCTCAGAGAATCCCACCAAGTTCATGGACTACTTCTCTGAGTGAGCTCATTCGACTTTCGCCGCAGTTTAACGACCAAACGAACAAGTCGACGGTGGTTCGTGTTCTGATTTAATTCCCGTTCTCCCCCTCCTTTGTACCAGTGAGTTCAAGAACGACTTCGTGGAGTTGCTCAGAAGACGTTTTGGTGAGTCCAGGGTGTTTTCTGCATCAGAACAGCAGCTGTCCACACGCAGAATTTAGAGACTGTGCGCATTTCGCCCCTTCCTCGATCTGCAGGGACCAAGCGAGTGCACAACAACATTGTCTACAATGAGTACATCAGTGACCGGGAGCACATCCACATGAACTCCACACAGTGGGAGACTCTCACTGACTTCACCAAGTGGCTGGGCAGAAAGGGTAAGCCATTCTCAAAGCGCTGGGAAAATGAAAAGGGGAACGTACGGAAACCTAACGTGAGTGTTAGTACAGTTGAGCGCAACCTGTATATCTAATAGCCTGATACTGAACGTCATCTCCAGGCCTGTGCAAAGTGGACGAGACCCCCAAAGGCTGGTACATCCAGTACATTGACCGCGACCCGGAGACCATCCGCCGCCAGGAGGAGCAGGCCAGGAAGAAGAAGCAGGAGCTGGACGACGAGGAGAGGAGCGCCAAGTTCATCGAGGAGCAGGTCCGCAGGGGCCGCGACGCGAAGGAGACAGACGTGGGTTGCCGGCACGACGGACCTCAGCATCTCACATTATAACAGACCTTCGACTTTTCGAATGTAAAATAATACTGTGTTTTTTTGTGTAGGAGACCCCGGTTTATACAGAACTCAAACGCGAGAGTGAAGAAGAAAAAGGTTTGGATTTTTTTGTCATTTACCCCACTTTTTTTAAAAGATAGCTTTAAAAAACTATTTAAGATTCGTTTTCCATGTGACCTGAATAGTTTCTAAAAGAAATGTTTCTCTCGTGTAGTTGCTTTCAACCTGGGTGCCTCTTCGTCTGTAGCCGGTCCTTCCAAATCAAGGTACGGGAGCTTCTGTGCAGGACGTTAACTCTTCTGCACAATTATCCTGTGGATATACTGTCATTTACTTTTGTTCGTGTCCCTGTGCAGTTCTGTCCTGGGTGCCAGTGCCCTCAAAGCAGCAGCATCGTCCTCGACTAAGAGGAAAGACACGTCCTCCGCTCTGGAATCCAGAGGGGAGAAGAAGAAGAAATCTGCTCTGGAGGAGATCATAGAGGTAGAGGAGATGGATTTTGATTTGCCTCGTTATTGCAGCCGAGTGTTGTGATCACAGATGAGTTTTTTTCTTTTTATTGTTTTGTTCAGATGGAGGAGAGGAAGAAGAAGCAGCAGCAGCCAGTCAGAACAGATTACTGGCTGCAGCCCAACATCGTGGTCAAAGTCATCACCAAGAGGCTGGGAGAGAAGTACCACAAGAGGAAGGCTGTCGTCACGGTAACAACGCGCCGCGTTTGCCGAGAGAAAGACAGAGAGACCTGCGACGACATTAACAGTCCTTTCGCTGCAGGAGGTACAAGACCAGTACGCAGCGGTGGTGAAGATGATCGACTCCGGAGACAAACTGAAACTGGACCAGAGCCACGTGGAGACGGTTATACCTGCGCCAGGTAAGCCTGGCCTGTAACTTTGTTCAGATCCTTAAAGCATCATACTCATCAGTAGTCAAATCAACACGTGTGTTTGCACAAACTTGCTGCAGGTAAAAGGGTCTTGATCCTGAACGGACCGTACAGAGACACGGAGGCTCTGCTAGAGGGGATCGACGAAAAAAAATTCTCCGCCACGCTCACACTCGACTCTGTAAGTATCCCGAGGCTGGGGGCCGTTCTCAGATCTGTCACACCTTTAGTCGCTGGTTTATTATTCACCATAAATTAAACATTGAATACTTCTTCTGGTAGCTAACTGTTAAAACATTCTTTCCATCTGCTCATCTTCAGGGGCAACAGAAGGGGAAGAGAGTGAACATCGCGTACGAGGATTTCTCCAAACTGGCCTGAACCATCCCCACCCCCAGTGTTAAACCTCAAGCAGGGACTCTACTGTGTCAGAGTTATTTCCCCCCCGTTTCACGTGTACATATACATATCTCACAATGTATTTCCAAGTGAGGTTTCACAGAAAAACATAGAGCAATGTGTTGTTGTTTTTTAAAACTTTGTATTAATCTTCAAGTTGATCTCAACACCGCAGATGTAAATTTTGTCCAAATAAATTCAGTTAAAGTGACTTCTGGTGTTCCTGGGAGCCCAATCAGGGACAATACGTCTCCAGGTGAAATGATTCTGAAGGGAAAAATTTTAATTTGTCATTGGCTGGGAGGAAAAAAAAAAAGTGACGCACGGCGGGGCACTCGAACGTGTCTGTTCAGAGCCTCTGGAGGAAGCTGTCGAGGTTTGAGACGATGTAGTCAGTGTAGTGGCCGTCGATGAAGCCCTTCCCGCTGTTGTGGATGAACCAGCAGTAAACGTTGGAGCCGCGCTTCTTGTCGCGCCTGTAGTCTTTCTGCCAGCCCCTACACACACACACACACACAGCGGAGTTCATGGATGTAACAAGAAGTGGGTTTGTCCAGAAGATGCTCTTGTTTAGTATTGTTACATTAAGATCTACCTGGTGACGAGCAGCTTGTGCCCCTTCACCTCCATGGTGGCCTCCTTCTTCAGGGGGTCGACTCCCTGGCGGACGTCGTACACGCTCGCCTCGGGCTCTCGAGAAAACTGGCCTGTGAGGACACACGCACATTTTTAGCCTCAAGCCTACCACGGTTTGAGTTGGACCACAGTTATTAATCATAAATGCATCTTAAACCTGTCGCAGAGGCTTTTTTCCCCCAACAAATATTTTAAAAATGCTTGAGCGTTTTGATGTGATTTAAGAGCCATTGCTCTATTAAGCAGAAAGTTATGTCACAACCACGGGAGAGCTCACCTATGAGCCCGTGCACCAGAGGGGAGTACTGGTTGTCGTTGGGGATGTAGACGCCGAGGAAGTCGACGTTGACAGGGTGTTTCTTCCACACGCGGTGAAGCAGCACCATCACCTGGATGTTATTATTGATCGTGACAGTAACGTGAGAGTTCTTCACGATGGAAATCCTCACGCTGAAACACAGGAACGCCACGGTGAGAGACACAAATCGCCCGGTGAGCCGGACGCTGCGGTCGAAGGCACGGCGGTTACCCGTCCATTGCGATGTCGGCCGTGGCCCCCCAGGTGAAGGTGTGGTTGTTCCTGCCGTCGATCATGGCGATGCTTTCGGTGCCGACGGTCACGCTGACCCCGTCGGGCTGGTAGTAGACTGAGATGGTGCTGAAGTAGGTGCTGAGGTGGTTTTTGTGCGCCTTCTTGGAGCCGATTAACTGTCCGTTCACGGCCACACCTTCAGGACAGGAGGAGAGACAGGAAGTACAGGGTTCACTTTACTGAGGTTTCATTTAAGTCCAGTGTCAAGCGTCAGGGAAAACATGTTAGAAGCTGATGAGGAGAGCAACAGAAATAAATGTGATCTATAAACACCAGTACCTGTTCCACTGTCGGACACCAGGTTGAGAACGTGACCTGGTTTGGAGTCGATGTTGAAGCAGATGTCCATGTTGCTTCGGGGAAGGTGGATGATGAAGTGGGGGTCGTTGTCCACTGGGGGAGAAACACAGAGCTTGTTACACATTGTTCACATTGTGGCTGTGTGTGTGTGTGTTTGTATTACCGAGGGTGACCGGCCCGTGCACAGCCCACTCCTCCGGACCCTTCTCGACCTGACTCGGGGGGGCCGGAGTGGTCATCTGGACCCAGGGTGGGGGCTGGTAGACGACTCTCACCGGTGCCACACCGTTGGATGCCGGGCCCCCTCCCACTCCTCCTCCTACATACACGTGAGATGGTGGTTTTCGTGTCTGTTCTGTTAATTCACGAATTAACATTGACGCTGCCTCTCGTCAGGCACCTGAGCAGCAGCCGTGTTTGGGGTCCTTCGAGGTGTCGGCCAGCAGCCTCTCCTTGGCGTCCTCGCTCTCCACCAGCAGGGCCGTGAGCGGGGTGACGAACTGATGCTCCACGGCCAGCGACATAATCCGCTGGGTGATCTGCCTCTTCTTGGCAGCGGTCGGAGCCAGAGACCTGAAGGAGCCCAACGCCGTAACCGTTACTGACACCACCGCAAATTCACTGTGCAAAAAACAAACGTTTTCTGAGAGAGGATCTGACCTTGAGGCGATCAGCTGTTTGATAGTGATGTAGGCCCACAGCTGCCTGGCGAAGCCCGTGAACGCGTGCTGCTGCTGGATCAACGCCGTGTCCAGCTCTGCGGTGTCAACCTCCGTCTCCAGGGTGATGTCCAGGCCAGCCTGCGGGACGAGATGAGACAGAGGACACCAAGGGTAGGTAAGGTACGCAATGCCAAGGTCTTTCCAGTATAATGGTTTTAAGCTTGTGGTTGTGCGTTCTACCCACCGCGGATGCTGTGGTGAAGCTGGTGAGCGTGTTGCTGTCCGACGGCAGCACCTTCCCGGCCACCACCAGCTCTGAGCCGCTGAAGTACTTATCAAAGCGGTTCTGGGTGACGTCCGACACCGAGTCCTCCGGGAACTGAATGGCGATTCTCCTCAGCAGCGGAGAGGAGACCTGGCTGTAGAACCTCTGCAGAGGGAGGAGGAGAAACAAGTCTAATTTGATTTGAAGAGTCACCGCTTGAACTTGATCTGCTTAATTGTTTCAAACTTCAAACAAACACTAATTGACTGCCACACCTTGTCAAACCAAACAATTTGTCAAATCTGACCAACAGCCAGATTTTCAGCGTGGCTGAGAGGAATCGTACCCGTAGCTGCTCGGCGGCGTCGTGATTGGCGTAGATTCTCTGGGCCATGCCCCTGTTCTCCATGGCAATACGTTCCAGGAAGTCGTAGTCCACGTCAAAGCCGATGCCCAGTGAGAAGAGGGAGAACTCCTCTCTCATCACTCGCTTCACATTCTTCTGGATGGTGCTGAGCTTGATCTCGCCTGGGGAGAGCAATCCACGTCGGGTTGGCTTTTTCTATTTTACATAAGTCTTCCTCAGCAGCATCGTAAAGGTCATTGCTTCAAATGTTGCACTAAAGGATCATATTGTTTTGTATCGTGTCGTGCTCATTTTATATTACTAGAAGGCATGTAAAACACATTACCGCAATGTAGAATATTTCCTTTACTGTAGTAAATAAGATGCCCTTTTGCTAAATCAGTGGTAGTACATATGTGGTTTAAATTGAGTCAGTCTTACCCACAGTGGGATCTCCGTCAGACACCAGGATGATCATCGAAACGGAGCGAGCGTCAATCAGTCCCTGATTGGACGCCCTCACGAGCATCTGAACAGCTCTCATCAGCGCCTCGTTGATATTGGTGCCTGGGGTCAAAGGTCAGTAAAATATAGCCAACCAGCACAACTTTATCGGAACAACCAGAGAATATTTTTAAAAAATAAATATGAGTATTTTCTCATTTTACTGTGGCATCCATCATTTCCTTTGCTTGCATTTCCATAATGCCTCACCTCCACTGGGTTTGATGCTCTGTATGTATTTCTTGGCATCTGTGATCTGAATGGACGAGCCGGCGACCAGCTCCTCGCTCCAGCAGCGCACGTTGTGGTTGAAGTCGACGATGCTGAAGTGATCGTCTATGGTCAGGTCATCCAAAATGGCCTGCATGGCCTCAACTGTCTGTTGGAGGAGGTTTGGACTTAGATGCATTCTGCAGAACAGCCATGTGGTGGCAGTGTTTGGTTTTTTTTTCCAAAGGAGAGGTGAAGAAAGCACAGGGAGCGGGAGCGCTGTTAGAAAGGTCAAAGTGCACGGTGTAAACAACCCGCACTTACTTGCTTCATCTTGACCCCCCACATGGAGCCGCTGACATCAATGACGAACACAATGTTTTTGGGAAGGGGGGAGAGGTTAGATGGAGCGAAGAAGTGGATGAAGTGACCGTCCGAGACCTGGAGGAGACAGCAGAAGCATCTCCAAACCCCGTCTAACTGAATTCAAGCTGAGGAATGAGACGTGGCTGGTTAAGGGCTTGGTACCTGCAGCTCCCCAGCATTGCTGTCCCTTGCCACGTCGTATCTGATGGTGAAGACGCCGTCTATAGTACTGCCGGTACAGTTGTTACACTTCCTCTGCTGCTGCAGGTTGGGCTTGAAGACAATATGGGCCTGGGGACACAGTGCACAATACAACTGTTGGACAATCAGATGGAAAAAGGACTATTTTCATGTTTTCGGCCTTGTGTGTGCTCTTTACAAAGCTCTTCATTTTTCATAATATCTCTCAAGCTACCAAACAGATTTTAATGATGTTTGGTGGGAAATGTGCTCATGAATCAAGGAAGATTAGATCAGTTTTGATGCAATTAACACCACTTTGTGGCCTTATATATAAAACTTTACATTTCGGCAAGTAATTCCTGAATATGTGACGTGAAAAATTGTTATTTTTTCCCTCTGAGTTCCTTGGTTAAAGTCACCATCTTTTACTACAGGCCACTCCCATTTTTCCCTAAAATAGTCTTCACCATTTTGAATTGATCTCCAAAACTACAAAATCCCAAACATTGTTTTGTTTTTTGACAAGCTCAAAAAAAGTTTAAACACATTGTACAACTCCAGTGTAGCTCCTGTATCTGAGCCTATGTGTGCAGGTGATTTAGGGTCCCATCCTGTACACCTTTAGTGTATTAGAGTTTCGAGATTTCATTTGCGACTTCAGGTAAAGGAACCACGATCCTGATTTTTTCATTCAATTTTCTAAACTTTTTTCAGGACTAAAACAACTAATGTGTGCAGCCAGAGGTGCTGACTCTGGGTGTTTTCCAGTGTTACCTTGTCTTTGGACGATGTAAGTCTGATGAGATCTGCAAACTGCGCCCCAATGTTGTCTCCCATTTGCACCATGGAAATCCCCTTTGGCTCAAAGATGTACACATCCACCTAAAGAGAAACAAGGTCAGGGACAGTTGCAGACACACACAGGCATCTAGAAAACTTTGCAGACTGTTGTGTTGTTATATTCTGAACCTGGAACTGTGGCACCAGCCTCCCAGGCTGCAGGTACAGCGAGTGCTCGTAGAAACCCAGCCTCCTCTGCATCAGCTCCTGATAGTGCAGCTCAAACTCAATGTTACTGCCGGGAGGAACGTGGACCTCTGTCTTGAAGGTCTCCATGTCCTGGGAATTAGCCCTGTAATGAAGAAGTGACTTCAGTCTGTGAAACTGCAGAGCTCCATGCAGAGGGTTTGAATCCAGGAGGCTGGATCCAGTACCTGATGATGCCTGCTGCCTTCCCTCTGGCTCTGGCCTGAGCGTACAGGTTCCTGGCTACAGTCTTCTCCTTCACTGAGCCCACAAATATGATCCCATTCACATTCCTGCAGCGGAGAGGAGTGAAAAGTTGGAATGGCACTCATTCTGTTGAACACCCCCACGCACACCCACCCACCCCCATGGGGCTCACATTGTGAAGTTGGTGATGAACGCTCGCTTGGGGATCTGGACGTTGAAGCCGATGCTCTGAGCCTTTGAGCCTGAGTTGACCACTGAGCTCCTGACGGTGGTGTGGGCGAAGCGGGACGTGATGCGGCTCTCCACCTTGTAGCTCTTGACCGTGATGTCATCTCCGCGGATGGCCTACGCGGGTGGTAAGCAGAGAGAGAATGTGGATGGACGGTTCTCTTTCTGACCTGGACTTCTCTTGTCTCTCTGTTTGGGGACTTGTCATTGATTTGGACATCCGCTGAGAACTTTTTCCTGCCAGCTACTTTATCTAGTTTATCGAGATACTTTCATAAAAATTTTAGGATTATCATGTGAGTAGAATTGATTTATATCCTTTAAAACAACCTTTTTTATCAAAAGAAATTCCCATATGTATTAAATAGTCTTGATTACAGCTCAGTTTATGCTAATCTTGACTCCCTCTTGCACCTGGTCTTCTGATTTGACTCAAACATAAACATCTAAGAATGCATCAAGTATCCATAGAGTCTCCATTTGCAAGGAATTGATATAAAACAGATTTTAAAAAATTATAAGCTTTATAAAATCACAAAACAATGCAGCTATCTTCACACAACACTGATTTGATTCCTCTGGTAAGGAGAGGCAGGCAGGGGAAAAGGGAAGCGAACAAAGTCAATAACCCGTCAGTCATGGGAATCTCTTCAAACAGCAGTGTATTGATTGTTAGATAAGGTTAAACTCTGTCACAGTGGAGAGGGGCACCAACAACAACAAGCCTGAGAGTCATACTTCAAAGTCTTCCTGCTCCTCGCTGGTCAATATCGCTCTCTGAAACACACAAAACAGAGAATTCATCAGCTTCACCCCGTCTCAATCTTCTCCCTCAGGAGATTTTAAATGACAAAACGAGGGGACGATGGGAACACAGGCAGTTTGTTGGGTCGGGTTTTGGATCTATGTTGCAGCCGTTGCAACATGGGTGAGGAAAGGAAAGCCAGAGTTGCTGCTCTGTGTTGCATCTGACATTTGGACAACTTGTTTTGGAAGAAGATCTCACCTTGTGTCTCTCCCGATGATCCCACAGGTCTGACTGGTGGGAGAAGGAAACAGGGTTAAGGGTTGATCTGATTTAATCTGGCAAAAGTGAAATTAAAAAAGGTCAGGGCAAAACATTCAGAAACCAATACATACACAGGGGGATTTTTGTGAAACAAAAAACAACATAACAAAGCACAAACTCCACAGATAAAAAATATTGACTCAGTGGTGAAACATTCGCCTCAGACATTGCAAAGCTGAATTCGTAAGTGAGTGTTAAAGGTCAAATGTGGAGGAAAGCATTTAGATTTAATTTAAAAACGAAAACCGACATGAGAATGAAATTAACATTAAGCTTATTTAAACTGTAAAATTTTTTCATTTTTTGTTTTTTTGCAGCAATTAGGTAATACAGTTACTTGCATTTTCTGAGTACTTAAAGGTGAAATAATAACATTCTTTTTAAAGTAGCACGCAGGATGAAAAATTAACTTTCAAATTTAATAAAATCGCATATTTATTCATGTAAACATCATTAAATCCCATTTAAAAAATACTCCAAGCAATTGCTTCTTGTCAGTGATTAGTAAGAAACCCGACAACCACCAACAGATCTAAAATCTCCTCATACTGTATACATCAGAACACAAATATACATCACCCAAGCCCCCCCTCCCAGTCCCCGTTGACACCCTCCAACTCACTCTCTCTTCCTCCCATTCTCCATCTATAACAAACTCAAAGCAGTGGCCCTGATGGAGGAGCAGGAGCCCAAGGAGCAGCAGCAGACACCTCATTTTTCCAGACCCGTGGACTCAAACGCACACACCCTCACATTAAAAAGAAAAACACACAGCGCTGGGAGACAGAGTAGACAGTCCTTCTGCAGGGAGCTCTTGTGGAAATCTGAAAAGCGAAGGTTAAAATCCACTGAGCCAATCGACTCCCGGCCCCAGTCAATATTTGTTGTGTTTCATGAGAGGAGAGGGACACTTTGAAACTTGACCTGCAAGGTGGACAGGGTAAATAGGGCAGATTTGACTCAGTCATAGATGGAACAGAGGTCTCACTGATTGAGTGAGACTGAGACTGAGATTTGAGATTAAAAGTCACAAACCTGATCGTTAGGGTGCACGAGAGGCCAAATATGATTCTAAATTGTTTATGATGCAGAACTGGCGGTTTAAAAAAAGTCCATGCAGCTGAACAAAGATGAATATTTTCATTACACATATCTAAAGGTTACATGACAAACATGTAGTACCACATCGTGCCCACAAGATAGCACCAAACTAATACTAATTTGTGAAGCCTTTACCTCTCCTCTTTCATTATAACATGATTTATCTTTTTTATTGTTAGCAGTTTGATTTTTGGGCAAAAAAATATCTTAAAGATTGTTTTGTGGCAAAAAAACAATAATGTAAATGCAAAGTGTGAATAACGGAAGGAAAGCAGTATAAACTGAGACAAAACAAAGTATATTGACAAAAAACCTCTCTGTATGTATGTGCTTTGTTCCTTCGATTAAATGAAATAAACAATTAATATATATTTTTAAGTATCAACATTTACCTCTGCTTATTAGGCTACATCATTTTTAGTTTAAAATAACAGCAGCTGCAGGGAAACTCTGCATATTTAAGTTATATGAAGGATTATGAAACAAAGGTCAGGTTAGATGCAGGTTATGGCACGCTGCCTTCAAGTGCTTCTTGTAAACTCCAACCCCTAGTTGGACAGCACTAGTATGTTTTGTTGCAGAGGCATGTTGCCTTTACACATGTTATAATATAAAAAAACTTATTATTACTAACTCTAATATAAATACCTAATCTAAACACAATCTTTAAGCTTAGACCTTCAGTTAGTTTCTGAGTTTGGAAACATGACATGTTTTCCATCTGTCCATGACTTTTTATGGTTCATGCTGGATTCTGGTCTTAGGTTCATGTCAACCACCTAGTGGTGATAACAAAGGTAGTAAATGAAAGACAATGAATGAATAATAAATGAAGGACATTTACATCTAAGGACGTGAAGCAACTGGACACTTCAAACTGGTGGCAAAATTATCCAAAATTCCTCTCTGCTTCTTCATCTACACTGTTTAGACCTTTACTCCCTTTCCCATAGTTGTAAAAAAATTCCGATGCTCCCTAAAGGCGCCAGCACAAATTGCCACTCATTCAGGCGTGGGACATGAAAACATTGCATCTCTCTCCTCCAGTGGGTGGGCGTTATTTTTCGCCTCCACGCCGTGTCACTCCTCCGGTCCGGTCACTCTGATCTGGACAGACGGAGACTCGAAAGACGCTTTGCGCTGGAAATAATGTCCCATTCACCTCTTTGAGCTTTGACCGAGAAGGACCGCGAAGATGCTGCTGTTGATTTTGCTGATATGCGTCAGCCCGAGCGTACTGGGAGAACTGGGGGAAGCCCAGTTTGAAGATGACATTGACACCGACTTGGCAGACTTTGCTTTAGACATTGTAAGATATCTAAAGGGAGAAATGTGCATCACATTGTGGTTTTTGGATTTCCTCTCACATGATTCGTTTCTTGTACCAACAGGCGCCACGCAGGGTCCCTCGACAGGTGAAAACTATATTGACCAAGGTAAAGATTCAGATTCACGGCGGCTGTTGGGCTGTTTAATCTTCTTGTTCCTTTAAGTTAGATATCCGAGGCGTGAGTTAGGTTTGAGCATAACTTGTTGATTATGATTTTAACAGAACACAAATATAAAAATGGAAGCTTAAGAGGAAGCAATGTCCTATCCTGGCTTGGTGTTGCAGGGTCTGATAATATTGCACACAGAATAAATATCTTCTGAGTTTAAAAAACAATTTGCTATGCGTTTAGAGAAAGAGACCTCCAAGCATGACCTAGTTAATCGTATTTAGCAGTGAATTCTGTCATCCTAAACTTTGCGCGCTTTGGGCGTGACGCGCACAGCCAAACGCGCAGAAGTGCCAGATGAGCTGTAATGCGCTCATGGGAACACCGGCTGCTTGGTTATTACAAAGAGGTCCAGCTGTCCTGACTCATCTGGGCTGAGGAACACAACACAAGCATTAATCAAAATAAACACCAGGGATGCGTAAAAGTTGTGCCAAATTTAGCCACGGTGGCGCTGGTCCAGCTTATGTTAAGGTCCGGGTAGTTCCGCAGTGATGGCGTTTTAAAATTGTTCATTTCACAGGAGACCAAACCTCACATCCAGGAACTCTCCATCAAGACCACCATCATCTCCCGCTACGCGTTCACCGCGGTGTACTGCGCCATGCTCAACCGGCACTCCGCTGCCGCCGAGGGCGTCTTCCAGTTCCAGATCCCCGCCGACGCTTACGTCTCCAACTTCACCATGTAAGATTCAGCAACAGGAATTTACAGATTATTGACCTAAAATCCCTGCAAGATGATCAAAGCATAATGGTTAGGATATTAGTGTCGCCCAGGGACCTTGTTTTGAATAATTATTGAATGATGTATTTAATCTCAATAGAGGATGCCTGGTTAATATGATTCACTGGATTTGGAGACATTAATAAGGGATTAGAAAGTGTTCTGAAGCCACAATTTTGAAAGATTAAACCATATGTAAAAGGGCGAAGAATTAGTGAATTAGTTTCTTATCGCTTTAATCATCTCATGACCCCCTCAGACTTATTTTGAGACCCCTTGAAGGGTTCGACCCACTGGTTGCGAACCACTGCTCTATAGTCACTATTTAAATGAGTTCCCATGAAGATAATTATTCTCATTCATTTTGATAGAACCACTGACTATTGTTAGTGGGTTTGATAAGTTTTAGTAGTTGCCGTACTTCCAGACAGCCCAGTTATGAATACGCAAGTTGGAAAGCAGACATCAAGTGACAAATGTCATGTATAAAAAAATCTTATCATCGGCAAAATTTTCTGCTGATGAAGTGTTCTCTCAAACTAAAAACACCAAACATTAACATCATTCATGTCTTTTTTTGTGCTTCAGTCCGTCGTGAGAAACTCAATCTAAGCAGATTTGCAAGTTTGGAAGGTATTTTACGAAACAACAGGGCTTAGTGGCTTGAAGGTTTTATGGTATTTTGGTTACTATGGAGATTTTAGTGAGGAGACAAGGAAGGGGCAACTATCTTTATTCTGCTGTTAACGTACACAGTTCATTCAAGTGCGGGACTGTTACTCGTAAACAGGGGACAACAGGATTTTGCCCACAGACTCAGTCTTTTGTGAGAGAAAACCCGGTTGAACAGTGTTACAATAGGTGGTCCTCCTGAACGTGAGCGTCGCTCTAATCCTTGACCTTTGACCCCCATGAACCAGGATCATCGGCGGGCGTGTCTACCAGAGCGAGGTCAGACCGAAGGAGAAGAGGGTCAAGCAGGACAACAGCAAACCCAAACACAAAGAGCCAGGTGACGCAAGGTAAGGGGAACCTGAGAGTGAGAGTGTGCATCTGTGTGTGTGTTTCAGTGTGTGTTGTTGTTGTATGTGTGTGTGAGGACACACCTAGGGGCTGGCGTCGCCTCCTAATTACACAGCAGCGCTCGCTCCCTCTAATGTTCCTATTTTGCAAACACAGATTGATAATATCCCAACCAGGCGGCCACAAAGAGCGAGTGTGTATTTCAGGCTGGAAGATCACCGCTCCAGACACACACACACGCTCACATGCACACACACACACACACACACACACACACACAAATGTCATATAAATCTGTGACCCAAGAGGTTACATGTGGAAGAAGTGAGATCACGTTTCCAGCTGTCATGAGAAAAGTGACATTTCGTGAAATGAGATTTTTTGTGATTCACTCGCTCCGCTGTAAAAGGCAGAGCTGAGGAGGGAGGAAGGCAGGAAGGAAGGAAGGCAGGAAGTAGGCAACCGAAATGGAAGATGTGAGATTAGAAAAAAGCAGTATACATCCATAATCATAATATCACCACTTGGACTAGTTCACTTCAGTGCTCCTCTTCCTCTACAGCTAATTTTCTTTTTTTTTTTTTGTTATGAATCAATAGCGATGGATTAAATCATTCAAGTGCTCCAACCAGCATCAAACTGAGAAGAGTCTCAGTTTTAACATTTAGTTTAAACATAAAAAGAAACTAAATCAGAATAAATTAAAAGATGCTACAATCATTACAGAAGATGAAGTTTACATCAAATCTAGCTTACTGTAGCATTTTAAGTTGAATTTAGGTTCAACTGAAATATTTTCCTTTACTACAACATGATGCCAATGCACAGTATAGTGTTTTTATTCATTTGTTTAAAAGAATAGTGCAACATTTTTGGGAAGCACACATTCATTGTTATAAGCAGATCGATACCGCTTTGAAAGGTGTGTGAGGGTACGTGTAGCTCAGCTCAGGAAGAAGACGAGGGAAACATCTGGGCTTGGTTTGTTCATAGATACCCACACTGCTACAGCTGTTTAACTTCATGGAGTCTCAGCTGGTCCCCTGACAACTCATGGTGTCAACGCGACTCCAATCTTCATATCAAATGCTCAGAAAGACAGTCCCCAAAATGTCAAACTAGTCCTTTATACTGTGCAAACAGTGTGAAGTCACCTGCTGTTTCCTCCCCTCTCCTCTCTTAAGCCCGCTGCCGGAGGTGGAGGTGTTCAGGATGGCGGTGAATATACCGGGCAGAAACCGAGCAGTCTTCCTCCTCACCTACGAGGAGCTCCTGCAGCGCCGCCTGGGACGCTACGAGCACGTGACCAGCCTGAGGCCGCTGCAGCTGGTCAGCCGCCTCAGCCTGGACGTCACCATCGTCGACCACTCCCCGATCACGGACCTGGAGGTGCTGCCGCTCCGCAACGGCAGGAGCAATGGGGCTTCCACCACTGCAAATGGACCCAAGACGCCAGGTTTAAAAAGATGGAATCTTAATGTTTCATCAAAGAATTCCATTATATATTTCAGATATTTGTAAATTTTCCTTCTTGTTATGCTTTTGTGCTTAGTAGCACTTAATGCAACCAAATACTTTAAAAATGGGATGAAGAGGGTGTTAATAATCTTAAATATCATCAAATATTTTCTAAAATGTAGAGTTTAAATACAAATACCCTCCATTGGCCCATAAAAAGTACACAGATACAGTATTATGCCCTGGCACCAGTTTGTATCCACTCCCAGGTCACGGCCACTTGACTCATTTCAGAGTTTTGTTCTCGAGCCAGTTGACAAGCCCAAAAACAACACTTCCTCTCTTTGTTCTCCAGCCAAACCCGAGCCTCCCATCACCACCACCATCAAAAACGAGAAGAACGTCCGCAAGATCACGTTCAGCCCCAACATCGTGCAGCAGGCCAAGATCACCACCAACGGCATCCTGGGAGACTTCGTGATCCGCTACGACGTCCAAAGGGATATGGGGATAGGAGACATTCAGGTGAGGGGATGACAACAGTCCATTTATAAACTGTGACATGTGGTTTATAACTACCTGCATGATAGTAAACACACAGAGAGAACTAAAAGGTTCTGATAAAGAAAACCAGACTGTGAAAAATAGTTTTCATATTTTGTATAGATGCAGACAAATTTCCCACCCAGCTACGAACACACACACACACACACATGCACCCACCTGTAAGTCATTCACTGCACTGGCTTCCTGCCACCAGCCTGTCTCCCGCTGCCAAACTCCTCCGCCTGTCTCCAGAACAGTTTTCAATCACAATCACGCACGATGACCGAGAAAGCCGAGCTGGTCCTTAAACCCCTCTTCTGTTTCCCAGGTTCTGAACGGGCACTTTGTCCACTACTTTGCCCCCAAAGACCTGCCCGTCGTGCCCAAGAATGTGGTGTTCGTGATCGACACCAGCGCCTCCATGCTGGGGAAGAAGATCAGACAGGTAAAGGCGGCGTGCTCGGTGGAAATCAAGAAAACTGCTGTTGAATTAAAGCCACAGCAAACATGTTACCAGTTGTTTAACTTGCTACATATCCTGCAAGGGGATATGAAATGTCTAAATCCAGTCAGTACCTGTCATTAGACGGGGTTTCCACTCCTGCAGGTTAGGATGGTTTTTTTTTTAAGTTTTTGATTAATGCATTTTTCTCTCTTTTTCACAAATTTTTCTTTCTGCAATAAAGCAGTCATTAGTTTCCGATTATGTCAGTATTAAATTACAAGAAATTCAAAATACGAGACATTTATTGTAATTCATCACGTTGATCCGAATCAGCATCAAATTAATTTTTGAAGCTCGACTACAGAAGTAGCGGCAGTGCAAAAAGAAATATCAGTCCCGGAAGACAAAGAAGCAAAGATACTGTACACTGTGAGGAAAAAATGAGAGGAAAGATGAAGACTGCCAGATGCTTGACAAAAGCTCTGGAAAAAGCAGCTTTCTTTATTTTATCACAATGGATTTCAAGCAAATGTCTGTGCAAATGTGCAGAAGTTATTGGCAAGGCCCTTGAAAAGTGAACCTGCCGCTTTGACACAGATTTTCTGCTGATGCTCATATGTCTGACCCAGACTTCAGGTCTTAATCAAGGTGACTTGGATGCTTAAACTTGGCATGTAGGTTGATATTGGTGTATTTTTCTTGCCCTACCTAATGCAATTTGGATCAGAAACACCAGATCACACCAGAAATCTTTTTTTATTAGTCTCCTGGAGGGTGTCAGTTGGAAATCTGAATCTAAATTTATCGCGTTCCCAAGCAAAATTTTCAGTCGCTGCATTGGATCAGAAGGCCCGACTCCCCCGCCTCCTCACTCCCACACTGGAATATCAATATCAGACCTCTTCCCTCCCATCTGTAACAGCGCAGTAATCCCCTCTGCCAGACTCAGAGCTGATCCCTGCAGCTGCCGCGAGCGTACGGAGCACAGAGACGGCAAAGAGGAGGGAAACTGCAAAACAGATTTTCGGCGAGAAGAGAAAACTGGAAACATACAGCACAGGGCCGCGCTGTGAGGGAGGAAGGTCAGCCTCTATGGGGTAATGGAACTTTGCGGACAACGGCGCTCTCGACCCCTTGATCCCCAGCCCCCCACCCATCGCCAGCCCCCAACGGGCCGCAGGAACAGAACAACAAGTGTGATTTGATGTGGCTTCACAATAGAGGGTTTCAGTGTGGCTCTGACCCCTGCTGTATACAGCCCATACTGACATCTATAACCCCCACCAACCCCACCCCCCCCCCACCCCCCACCCCCCACCGTGCCAAATTATATATCACACCCACGCTCCAGGCTGCAGATTGAGAGATGTTGAGACAGCGAAGCTCCAAGACAGAAAAGCAGGAAGAAGTCTTCAAATCTCATTTTTCCAAACCTGAAAAGGAGAACTTGATTCCAAATCATTAGAAAGTAGCAAAACTTCACATTTGCAGCAGAATTTGATGGATTTGAATGTTTCTGGGCTGACCAGGTACAAATCTAACTAATGCAGGTGAAAAACAGCCCCATAAATCTGGATTTTCAGGTGGCCTTTTTTTGTGTCGGCATCAAAGCAAGAAAAAAGAAAAGAAGACCAGAAACATTCAGACGTCCATTACTTTACAATTATTTCTGACATTAGCTTTCCATTAGCACCACCCTCCAGAGCTTGATTCAATGGGCAGAGCGGTTGTGTGTGAGAAATGCACCAAAGCTTGACAAAAGGCCAGGAGTTTGACTGACAGTATGTGTGTTTGTTTCCAACTGCTGTATAGGTTTATTCAATAATGCATGGCTGCACCACAGACATCATGGCCAGGCTGCCCATCAAGAACATTAAAAAAAAGAATGAATATGTTGACATAAGATGTAAAACAGATGTAAACCGCAGACTGTATATGTTACAAACTCATGTAAATACTAAACAGACCCAGTTCAGTTTGCATCGCAGGGTCATGACTTGGATGGAGGAACACGGATTAAGTTATCCAGCAAAGAGACGGTTGGATTTAATTGTGTAGCCACAAAAGAAACTGAAGCATCTTGAGTTTGAATATTTAACTCAATATAAGATGTAATTTGGTTCAAACAAATCCCTTTGAACACACAGATAGATGAGACAGTGTCATACTTGGTGGATAAAAATGGATCAGGTAACTTTAAAGCTGGTTTAAAAGAAATCTGAAGGAAATATTTTTTTATTTTCAGACCTGATTATTTGACATTATTTTATTTGCAGTATAAAGCTATTATTAGAGAAGAAGATTAACTTTTAAGGCACTTCTGGCTTTGTTGTTTGATGCCCACAGAGTGGCTGAAGGCTGCTTCAAAATTTTCCGGATGCTTGAGGAGTGTATTGAAGTGCTTCGCTCAAATTCCTTAATTAAATCCCTCAAAATTAGGCAACAAGAACAGACCTGCTCCTTTTCATATGTAAATACAGCTGAATATGATGTATCTCTTCCTCTCCACAACTCACTTGCAGACCAAAGACGCTCTGTTCACCATCCTGAGGGATCTGCGTCCCGCCGATCACTTTAACTTCATCAGCTTCTCCAGTAAAATCAAAGTTTGGCAACCCAACCGGCTGGTTCCCGTCACGCCTCTTACTGTCAGAGATGCCAAGAAGTTTATATTCACGCTGATGCCCACGGGAGGTGAGACCTGATCTTCTTCGTCACATAAATCTAAAAGTTATTTGTGGTTCCCTTGAGTGTACTATGAGAGACGGTTGATGCAGAACTTCTGGTGGAAATATGGTTAAATGTGAAGATCTGTGAAAAAAATGGTTCGGGTTAGCGTGAGAAAACCTATAAAGCTTCACTTTCTTCCCTTATTCTTGACTTTTTCATGTAAGGATTAATCTCTCCCTCCGCCACAGGCACCAACATCGACGGTGCCATCCAGACCGGCTCCTCTCTGCTTCGCGATTACCTGTTGGGCCCCGACTCCGGCCCCAACAGCGTGTCCCTCATCATCTTCCTGACGGACGGGCGACCGACCGTCGGGGAGATCCAGTCCACGGCGATCCTCGGGAACACCCGCTCGGCCGTGCAGGAGAAGTTCTGCGTCTTCACCATTGGGATCGGAAATGACGTGGACTACCGGCTGCTGGAGCGCATGGCCCTTGAGAACTGCGGCATGATGAGACGCATCCCTGAGGAGGCTGACGCCAGCAGCATGCTCAAAGGGTGAGACCGTGTTCTTCTATGCCTCCACTGATCTAGTGGTCTGGACCTGGAGCTGATAAAGGCCTGATATTGGCCTAAAGTTGGCATGGCACTGGCCTGAGGCTCGAGGCACTTATTCATTTTTATCTGTTTTTTCTCTCCATATTTTCTTTTTATTCCTTTTTTTTTTTTTTTAACAAAACACATACCAGACACCAGGCATTTAGAGATGGAGATGAATGCTGTGAACTCAAATGACATAGCTGAATATTACTTAAAATAAGTAATCAATGTCTTTCCCTCTCGTAAAAGTCTAATCCACCTCTTTATTAAGCAATTAGCTCTCCTAATCCCTCCCTCCTCCCCCATGACACGTACCTCCATCTCTCATCGGGCTGCGATTGAAATGAAGAACCGCAAATGTGACGGTGCTGACAACAGACCTCTTTAATCAACTTGGACCTGTGACAGCCTCAGACTACAACACAGCCACCCTCTTTCTCTCTTTTTTTTCTCCCTCCTCTCTTTTATACACAACCCTCTTCTCTCTGTCTCTCTCTGTCTTCTGCACTCGTACACACAAAGTTGTTTGTTCAGTTGCGCAGGAATGCGCGCGTGTTGTGAAACCTGCGTCTGAGTATGTGCATGGGGTTAACAGACAGACTCCGCAGATAATAGCCTTGGTCCCGCTTGAACAAACACACTGGTTAAGAGGTGAGGAAGTTTACTGCAGCGGGACAACAAGGGCAAAGCGCAGACACACACAGGCGCACACAGCTTTACACGCACTACTTTATGAATGTGTGCACAAACTCTGAAGTGGGGTGGGAGTAGCTTAAAGAGGTTAGACATGCAGGTTTATGGTCGGAAGGTGCCTTGTTTGGATAAACAAGACATTTGATGAAATCTGGAATAATAACCTCGTTCCCCTTCAGAGCACAGTGTTTCCAAACCTGAAATGTGTTGCCAGCACATCTCCTACCAACAACGGAAGTTGGTTTCTTTATTCATAACCACAACCTTGACCTAACCTTAGCCAGGAGGTTTTGGTTGCCCTTACTTAAACAAACCTTAAACATAGAGCTGGCGAAAAGGACATAATGTGAACAGAATTTTGTCTGATAGCTTCCCAGAGACAGTGGCACCCCTGATTCATCAATGCAGTGCACTGCATTTTTTTTTTTTACAAAATGCTATGATAAATTTGAACACAACCTTTGAAATTTTACCAGCTACTGGGATTGTTGCTATAGCCATTCAACGGTTCTGATCTTCTCTGCAACAACCTACTGCAATCCCAGATTCCTCTTTGTCTTTTCCAGGTTCTATGATGAGATAGGAACTCCTCTGTTGTCCGACATAAGGATCAACTACACGGAGGACTCCGTCCAGTACGTCACTCAGCATCTGTTCACCAACTACTTCAATGGTTCTGAGATCGTAATCGCCGGAAAGCTCACCAACCACAGTGCAGAGTCCCTTCACGTCCAGGTCACCGCCAGCAACAACGACAGGAGCATCGTCCTGGAGACAGATGTGCCCCTGCTGCACCGACAGCTGGAGACTGAGAAGCATGTGAAGGCAGCTACGGCAGCAATGGCATCCGGTGCCAAGCCCCCTGGGTCAGCGGGCGCGCAGGGATTAGGGGTGGTTCTGGGTTCAATAATGGGAGACTTTGTGGAACGTGTCTGGGGTTTCCTGAGCGTCAAGGAGGGGCTGCGGTCGCGGCTGCGCAGCCAAACAAGCAAGGAGAGGGAAGCCCACACTAACCAGGCCACAAACCTCTCCCTGACCTACCACTTCCACACTCCCCTCACCAACCTGGTGGTGGAGAGACCCGAGGTCCTGCCTGACGGCACCATGGCTCCGGCGCCAACCATCGCCCCAGCGGCGGATGAGGCTGTCTCAACTGCCAATGAGCTGCCAGGTGATGCAGAAGACGGGAAGCCACAGAAACCCAAAGAGAAGCCGGGCAGTCAGACTTCATCTCTGAGCAACACAGCTGGTGAGGTCGTCTCTCCTGGATTTGGTTGCAGAGGGTGTGAGAAAGGTTTGCTACCACAGGCAAACACAATAAGTAAACCTACACCTTCTGTAAAGGAGTACTCAACCAAAATTGCTTTGAATATCCATTCATCACTGCCAATCTGCAAAGTTGGTCCTTTTTTTTGCGGTGGATGACAGCTATAGTTTAGCTTGGCTTGTGAAAAGCCATATCGGGAGAAAACATGGCTGAATACACAGCTTGCGTTTGCCGCTAGCAAGGTTAGCTGTTCAAAACTAGCTAAAGTTTTCCAAACTGTGCCAAAAATGTAAAAAAACGTATTTGCAATATACTTATAATATGGATAGGAATCTTAACTATCTTTATGCTGCATGTTTTTTTTCTGAGACCCCCCATTTTTTATTTATTTATACCTTCAGAAGCCATTTAACCTATTTTAACTACAAGCTAATTACAGCTATTGTCCTGTGCAAACGCTTCAGAGCCACATTTCCACCTTGCAGTTGGTGACACAGATTTTTGGCAGCGTATTCCTTTGAGCGAACACGCAGGCCGTGACCCCAGCAGTTAACGTTACTCATTGTGGAAGATTTTAAGAGGAAGCACCAAACAATGGCAGCCCCTCTGACTCACTGCAACGCATAAATACTCTCTTCCTCGTAGGTAAAGTTGAGAGGAGACCTGCCAAGAAGTCCATCACCATCTCCAAAACATCAGGTGACTCCACCTTTCTCTCTCATGTGAACCGTCATTCCTCTGCCTGTTTCATCTGACAGCCATTGAGCCGTACGTTGTGTTGAGCGTTTAGCTCCAAAGCAAAACTTGAAAGAGAGGAGGTGGGGGGGGACGTACAGTAGACTCTCTCTCTCTGCGGCCACTGTGTGGGCATCCTGTAATTTGGATGTTCCTCAGACAGACGACTAGGGTTTCAGGGATGCCTCTGAACCTGGAAAGATGAAAAAAAAAGAGCATGCTGGGTTCTAATTGAAATACCACCACGGGCCCTACCTGGCACTTTAAACATGCGAGTGCGTGTTCATGAGCGCACACTCTGTGAGTGAATGGGACAGAGTTTTGAAGATGTTTGCGCATGTATTACAGTAAAGAGAAGGACCCCATCAGACGCACTTAGCGAGGGCTAATGACCCCGTCATTACTGTCGCTCTATCATCTCCCTCATCTCATCGCTCCTCTGTTCATCTGAGCTCAGTTCTCACAAGCCTGAGGAGCATCCGGCGGCGAAAGAACTGAACTTTCTCATAGAACACAAACTGAGCTCACTAATGCACAGCAACACAAGTCTTTACAAAATTTGACAATGTTGTAGGTGAAAGTGTTTTCTTATGTTCAGCAGTCGCAGCCGTCTGTCCAGTCTAACCCCAGCCTTACACAGTCCCCTTCAATATGTCCTGTCTTTATTTAAACAGCCTGCTTCAATCAGAAATAAGTCAGATTCACTAAGCGTGATGCTCTCATAATGGGCAGTTCAATATAAGATTCGCTTTCTCTTCAAAAGCTCTGTTTCTTTCCCTGTCTCGCCCCCTCTGACAAAATCAGCGGACGGTGACCCTCACTTTGTGGTGGAGATCCCCCTCAGCAAACTGACCGTGTGCTTTAACATCAACGGCGAGCCAGGAGACATCCTCCGTCTGGTCTCTGACCACAAGCACTCCGGTGAGACCCCAAACCCCGTCCGTTAAAAAAACGACAAACAATGAATGCTGATTTTCATTGCAGGATTTTAATCACTTCTGCTCTCCAGGCGTGACGGTGAACGGTAAGCTCATCGGCGCCCCGCCTCCGCCGGGAAGCCACAAGCAGCAGCGCACCTACTTCAGCACCGTCACCATCGTCGCGGACCACCCCAAGCGGGCCTACATCGAGGTGACCCCGAAGAAAGTCATCCTGGACGCCCGAGACCGCATGGTTCTGCCCTGCCACTCCACCGTGGCGGTGGACAGCGGCGCGCTGTCAGTGTCCATCGTGGGAAACTCGAACGTGACCGTGACGGTCGGCGGGAACATCAGCTTTGTGATCTTGCTGCATCAGTACAAGAACCCAGCTCCGTACCAGAGAGACCACCTGGGGTTCTACATCGCTAACAGCAAGGGGCTGTCCCACAACTGCCATGGTCTGCTGGGTAAGTGTCAACTAATGTGTCTGAGATACCTCACTGTGGCTAAATTGTAAATCAAGCTGAAATTCAAACCTGATAGTAAAGTTACAACAAAGCTCAAGGGAGGAAGGGAACCACAAGATCCTGTGGAAACTCTGAAACTTTTTTTAATATTTGGGGAGGAAGGACAAATGATCACAATAGTTTTAAACATCAGCAGAAAATCAGCTGACTTGAACCTTTGATACATATAATTTCAGGTCAGTTCCTGTATGAGGAAGTGGGACTGGCGGAGCTTCCTGCGCAGGGAGACACCAGACCCTCTCCGGTCCTGAAGGTGAAGGACCGCTCGGTGCCGGTGGTTTGGAAGAGCCGGCGGATCTACAGCGGGACGCAGAGCGTGGACTGCTGGTTCGCCAGGAACAATGCAGCCAAGCTGGTGGACGGACAGTACAAGGACTATGTGATGTCGCACATGTTCGACACGGGGGACTGGCCACACGGGACAAACGCAGTGTGAGACGGCGGCTGCGAGCTGCAGCCTTTAATTATTCAACTAAACTCCTACCTGTATCCATAACTATCACACGGCGACACATCCAAACTGTTCAACACTCCACATTCCATCTCCCTTTACTCAGTCTTCTCATTTGAATATATTTTTTTACTATTTCTAATAGAAATATAATTTTTTGTATTATATGACGTGTATTATTTTTTAAAATGATGTTTTGTAATTGTAAATAAAACATTTAAACCCACATTTTGAAGTTGTGTTCAGGGACACCACTGAACCTTGCACCCGTTTGGGAACGCATTGCGTGTTTTTCTCACACACCTAATACGTATGTCAACATGGCAACCCTGATCACACCTGGTTACCACAGAGACCCACCCCAGTAACTAACCCCTTGTCCCGGCACCAATGACTACGTGCGCACCGAACGTACGCGGCACACAACTACACGCCGACACACTCACACAGCTCCGTAGCCTTCCCTGTCATCAGGTGGAGGTCACAGGGGCGCAGGCCCCGCCCACACAGGTGTGCTCTGACCGGGTCCCGCTCGGGCGTCTGTCATCGTGTCGCCTCGCCCGGGCCGCCGCAGGAATTCACCGGCAAATACGAGTTTGTGTGTCAGTCATCTTTATTCACGGCAGGGATTAAAGAGATACATTCGGTAAGAAGCACCAGGGCAGCTCGCAGCCCGCTGATAACACCGCAGGACGTGCTGTGCCATTTCATTCACCTGTTTGCAATTTGATTCATAAAAAAAATACACCAGCTACAATGGAATACAAAATAAAATATTTTAGACAGTATATGTCAAACCTTATGTATGTAAACAAGTAAACGGAAAGATTTTTGATGATAAATTGCTGAGCATATAAAAAAAACATGCATCAATTCACCCACTTCAATTCATTCAGAATTCAACACTGTAGTTTGGCAATGTAGATTCTCCCACTGACATTATACAGTAAAAACCTTCTATTCCACTGCTGTAACCAAAGACCAGACCACAATATATAAAGTCAAAATCAAATACATATAAAATATAAACAGAATAAATAAAGAAATGTGCCATAACTTGCAAATCAGCTACTGCATCATCCTGCAGAGAGTAACAGAGTATCATGACCATCCGTAGGGGGAACGATTTGAGATTTTGAGAGGACAGTTGTAAGATTTTGACAAAAAGTCATAATGTTATGAGAATCAACACTGTTCCAATACTGAGTAAAGATAGATGAAGATAAAGTCTTAATTTTATGAGAAAAAACTCATGAGAGGAATAAATTCATAAAATTTTTAGAAAGATTATTTTGAAAAATGTCGCCATCAAAATGCCTGTTCTTATCAGACAAAGTCATTTTAAAGGGGAAGTGCCATTTTGGGAAACAACATCCCTAAATATGAAGCTGCAGCCAGGACGCATTTAGCTTAGCTTAGCATAAATACCAGAAACCGTGGAATAGCTAGGCTTGCAATGTGCAAAGGTGGAACGTCCAGAAAGTCACTGCTCCCAACCAAGAAATAGTCCCAAGTATACCCCCCCCCCACCAAAAAAACCCAACCCAACAACAATAATATATATTTTGTTACTTAATGAGCTTTATCACTGGACAGAGCTGAGCCAGGTTAGCGGTTTTCCAGTCTTTATGCTAGGCTAACACCCTGGCTCCCCCAACAAAATCAAGCTGGATGACATCTGTCCTGTAAAAATTTAGACTATATATTCAAAACTTTTTTTTTTTTCGAACCTTAACGCTTCTTCTCATAAAATGACAACCCCCCTCCCCATTTCCCACCCACATAACATCTCTTCAAAAGCAGCCTGTTGCCAAGGAGAATTTGTTTTTCCCCCAAGCGACCGCATTAGCAACATGTTTGGTCCGTCAAGAAGCTGAAGAATAAACACGCGCGTGGTTTGAAAAAAAAAAAAAAAACCCAACCCATAACACCAACGATCATCCAGCCAGAGGGAGACCGTGCAGGAATGACTATTATTACACCTTAATTATAAAGGTGGATTTGAAGCGATTATATTTGACGGAGTAAATCTTTAGAGCACTTATATACAGTATATATCCTGCATGTGTATACTTTAGTGGTTTGCTCCTCTTTGGAATATGATACATGATAAATGTCTCTCTTTAGAGCAACAACATTCCCAAAAGTCCCCAGTGTGAATAAAAGACTGATTTATTCCAGCCTTTGTCACTACCACCCGCACATTCTGCCCTGCGGGCGCTGCACTCCTTGATTCTGCACACGCGTTCAGCCGCGGCTGCTCTGATGGCAAACGGAGGCAGCGAGGTGCGACGATGAAGAGCTTTTGATTCCCCTTAATGCGATTGCGTCGGCATGCATACACCGAGTCAGGCTCCGGTTGTACGTACTCACACCTCCAGCGCAGAACTGAAGGCTGTAGTGTTCACATTCACAGGTTATGTGACCTTTCATTGTGCTTGCACAGAAGATTTTGTATTTTAGATTCAGGCTCTTAAGGACTGTTTTGTGTGTGTGTGTGTGGACAGAGGATGGTTGAGTGGGAGGTCACCTGGTTTTATACCACCACCCAGCTGGGTCTTACTGGTCCCCCTGAGTAATGCACTTGGGGGACGGGCTCCTCCCCCTCCTCCCCCTCCGAAGCTTCGTCCGTGTCGGTCTCGACGGTCAGCAGCACCTGAGGGAGACCAGACACTGTCAATGGTCAGCATTGAGATGAACACAAACCAAAAGCTTAAAGATGAAGTACATCTCTGCCGATTTATGTTTCTGATTCGGATTTTACCTCCGGGACAAAAAAGCTGGGAAGTATCTCAGTTCTGCATTCCCAGCCTAAAGTGGAAAATATCCATGTTTTTTTTTTTTGCAGCTTTGAAACCACTCTCCAGGAGCAGCAGGGATTCAAATTCCAAATTCCACAAAGACATGACATTTACAGCATTTTAAACGTCCATATGTTGCTTTATGTTAGCATGTGACATGTGGGACAGCTGATATAAAAGACCACTTTAAACGGCGCTACACCTTCATACTCAAAATGCACTAAACAGACTGGACAGAGGGATCGCTAATAAATATCAGACCTCTGTAGCTTGAGAGCCTTCGATGATGACGTTATCTCTCCCAGACACTTTGATGTACATAGACATGTCACTCTGGCCCACAACAACAGCATTGTGGCTTGCCCCCCCCCCCCGAGCCCAACTAAGACCTCAACTGAGTCAATGCCCCTCTGTCTGTTGTCCTCCTCCACTCTGCTCCGCTTTCCATAGCATCAGTGCATGGAAACGACTCCTAAATGTCACTCTTCTTCCCAGGATGAAGGCCCGATTTATGGCTGCCTGACAGATGACAAGGCAAGGGGGAGGGAGAAGGGGAGGGAGGGATAAACACTCTCATCCCACTGAACACGGGGGTCACGAACCCGAATTACGAATGCAGAGAAGTTTTGAATTTCTGCGCCCGTGCTTGGGGATTTCAGTTTCTGCTACCACCCCAGCACAATGGAGATGAATTTCAATTGTGCTTTATTAATATAAAGGGTTGATAAATTACACAATTATTATCCTAGTTGCTCTGGATAACAAACACACCTCAAGAGTCAACAGTTTACATATTGTAGGGGCTGTGTTTGTTCAGAAGAAAGTGAAAACTACTTTCAGTTTATCATGAGATCCTAAATATGGGTAAATTGACCCTTTAATCTATAAAAGAATAAAGAAAACTAATTGTTTTTGATTTTAGTGAACATATTCCAAAAATATCCCAGAGAAATAACACATGCTCTGTGGGGCAACAGAACTGACCTGAGACTGTGCCCAACTGTCAACGAGAAAAATGAAAATTTCAAGCAAATCGCAAAATTTCCTGAGAGCAAACAAACGTTCTGAAGAAAACGAGAACCTCTCAGCTCGACGGGAGCGAGGGGCGAAGGGTCTGACTCAGTGTTTCTTGGACCGGAGTCATCTGGGTCTGTTCCTCATTAGATCGAGTGCGGAGAGAGAAAAGAAGCGTGGCCCAGAACAACAGGTGCAGCTGACGCCCAGCGTGACCGCGTGTGGGGGGGCATGGACCATCGGCAAACATTTTTCCCGCACACATTGAAGCCTCCCGTTCTTCATCAAAGGGCAAAGACATTCGACCGTCACATTCTTGTTGGCATCCGTCTGGGGAATACACCGTGGACGTGACTCCTCCACAGGCCGAGGAGTCACCTCCAGGACAGACGGTCCAGCCTGAGATCTCCGATAAGCACCATTCTACACTTACAGTTTTTAGACAAAGAATCAAAATGTGAAAAATATGTCCAAAAAATTGGTAAATGTTGATTATTCAAGCCTCTGTATCATGCTCTCAAATGTTCTGTGCAAGTTCTGTGAGTTATACTTCAATGGGCATTACCCTTTTTTAAATTTTGCTTATGGTCCACTGAAAGATCTGGGTGAATGGTCACATTTAAACCCTGAGTAAGTGCCTTTGTTTAAATTCCAAATTACAGATGGCGCTGAGCAGAACTCATCCCTAGAATGGAAGCAGCTGCTTTGAATGACATAAGTGACTCCAAACAATGGGCAGCTGTTCACCAGAGTTCACTTTGTGAACAGAAGCAAAGCACTTCTCACCCGCGACTCTTCGGCGTCCAACCAGGGCTGCGGGTCAGCCTTCCTCGCCGCGCCGTCGCAGGAGTCGTCCAGGCTCTTCATCGTCTTGTACTTCCTCATCGTCAGACTGTCTACCACCCAGAACATGATGGACTACGGAGACCAGACCGGGGGTTAACTCACGCTCTAAAGATGAGACTTATGCTCCTGATGAAGGTCGCGACAGTGAAACTCACGTTGACTATGAAGGGCACAATGAGCATGACCAGCGCCAGCTCCAGCTGAGGGTTTGGGATGTAGCTCAGCAACACCTCCTGCAACTGCAAAAGAAGAAGAAAAGATGTTTAATACCTGCTCTGTAACTGTTTCTTCCTGTCAGTGCTGCATTTATCCACGGTTTTCATAAAAACATTGTGAAAACGATGAATTAAACTCACAGGGTTACTGGGAATCAATATCTGTTCAAATGAATCTGCAGTTATTTGTGCTCTGGGATCACGTTCTCAGCCAGTACTTCCTTCATAAAGAATTTCTATTGGAAAATACCACATTTTCGCTCCAACCAAAATGTGGGTTTTTTTTTGTCATTACATTACAACATTCCCTCCATGATAAAACACTAACCTTCCAACAGTAGAATGGTATAAAAAAAAAATCTGATTATGTTGCTAAGTGTATCATTTAATGCTTTCTACAGTGTATCATTTTGTATAGTAAAATGATCGTATAAGATTATAAGATTTGTCAGAACTAATAACGAAAAACAGATGGACAGATGGACAAGCCTCAGCTCAAGATTTTCCTTGGGACAGAGTAAACTATGCAACAACAATTACGCTACTATTTATAATCAGAGTTTACTGAAACTTATCACAGACTGTGGAGACGCTCTCTAAACAAAGGTCTGTCTCCAAATAACACAGAGAACTTCACTAAACAAGTAAGCTGGTAAACTGGTCTTTTATTCCTCGGAGAGGCATCTGTTGCTATGACAAGGGCTAATTCCAATAAACAAATATGACCCCGAGTGTCATGCAAACTAACTGTCCATTAACTCACAGTAGCGCTGATTCAATGTTTCCATTAGAATCAAAAGAACAGTCGTCTTTTTTAAATTTCTGCTTGTTTATTCCTGATGACTTTCGTCTCCTGATGCTGCCTGAGAGAACATGACAAAGCCAAAGAATGCGGAAAGGGAAAACTGAAAAAAAAAATAGCTGCTGATTTTTTTTCCACGTAGTTTGGTTCATCGCAAAATCCAAACTGTCTTGGTAAAAAGACTGAGAGCTTCCTCATGTGTTTGTTTTCGGCAGGTCAAGAGGAGACACCCCCCCCCCGCCGCCAGAGGTTGGATAATGCCACAGCAGTGTTGATCTTCCCGACGGGACGTGAATGCAACACAAACAGCTGTACAGCGTCTTTACCTTGGACCACCCTGGGACTAGCAGCACCAGACTGATCACGCCTTTCTCCAGCACCATGATGAGCAGGTAGACGCCGCACTGACCGAGCCAGGCTGCTGCCTGAGGAGGGTCGCCTGCAGAACCAAATGCAGGGAGGAAAAAAAGGATTAGATTTACTCTTGGTAGCGCTAGTGTTGGACTATTTTAACCAACAAACTATTTCAAAAGGAAAGGAACAACAATTCGCCTCCAATATTTTTAGATTTGGTGTGTTCATAATTTCAAAGTGTTTTAAATTTTTGCATGAAAGCCGTCTGTAAAAGTCAGTTCAATTGCTTTTGATTTGGAGCAACTGTAGTAATTCTGCAACTTTTGCATGATTTCACAGCTACTTTTGTGAAAGAAAAAAAAAACCTCTTCAGGCTGAGGAGAGACTATATTAATAGTCTACTACCAACCAAAGGGTCTGTTATGCAGGTGCCTCCCCACAACAAACACAAAGGGGGGACGAGTCTGTCATTAGGACAGGAAGAGGAGGAAGTGAGGCAAAGACAGAGAGAGAGTGAACCACAGACACAAACTAGTCATCATCAATTCAAGTTTGGAGTTCCTGGCCTAAACCAGCTCATCTTCTTCAATTCAATGAATACACTAAATAATAAAAAGAGCTGTCTTGAAGTCACAGTGCTGCCTGCACTGCATAAACACAAACCTGTCCCTGACCCTCAGAGATAAGTGACTGAAACTCTGCCTTGCAAGTTGTTTCAGTGAAAACTTTGACTTAACCGATGAGGAACAGGAAAAACGAAAAATGAAGAAAAACAGTAGAGTGAGTGAGTGACTGTAATAATTGGCCCAGTGCCTCTCTGAAGCCACTGGGAATCATTTTCCAGACTCAGCTGCAGCTGGAGATGCTGGCTGTCCTCCCCCGTCTGCTGCCAGCTGGCCTACGCCGCCCTCTGGTGGCGGAGGCTGGACCTGCATCTGGTATTCACGAATATAACTCCTCAGGTGTTTTATATGTTTGAGACACGCCAAGAACTCGCTCACCATACTCTCCAAACATGAGCAATGTCCACTGCTTGTACTCCACCAGCTTGGACATCAACTTGACGGCCAGCCAGATGACCAGCATCCCCAGCGTGGCGTCCAGCAGGAAGTTCATGAGATATCTGCAGTAAAAAAAAAAAAAAGTCACATTACTGGTGAGAGGCCCCTGATGATGTCATGACTTGTTCAGCGGGTCATTAGTGACTCACAGGGAGCACGGGTCCTCTTTGGTGAGCGTGGACAGGAAGACGTTGGCAAAGTGGATGAACAGAGCACCGATGGCCTGTTTGGACGTGTCGAAAAACCTGTAAAAAGAAAGAACGGACTGTGTTTAATTATTATTTTACGAACGAGACGACTTTATTCCGGTGTGTTGCGCATCAAAAAAAATCCTCTTATTTATCAAAATAGTTAAGGAAAGGAAATTTGGGGTTTTAGTGACATTTACCTTGATTAATGGTGATTGAATAATGGTGACTGATTAAGTGACTTTATTCATTCATGCAAATCTGTGTGTAAAGATTCTCAGCCTATCCCTCACCTTCGACCCCAAATATAAACACCAGAACCCAAAAAGACTCAACAACTGCAAACTGCTTGATTCATTTTGAATCATTCTGCCCCTGTTTGTGTTAAATTTGTGTATCTTTGTGACTGTTTTATGTGGTTGTTTGACCAACTCAATCCAACAAGAGATGTCATATAGAGGCTGTGGACCAAGTGCCTCCCGGCACCTTGGGCCCTCACAAGGACATCTTAAAATTAGAGAAGAGAAATAAAAGTAAAAGCTCTGACCAGATCCTCCATGGCCGCCTGATCCCCACAGGTTCGCGGAATCTCTTCACTGCAAAAAAAAAAAAAGCATAATCAATTAATCAATAACGGTGCCACCAGACTTGTGAAATAGGTTCTTTGAGGGTTAGATTAGCCCCCACCCCCGCTCTGGGTGAACAGACACCCACTGTTCCTCTATCTCGTCATCTCACAAGGTCGGACAATGTGACTTGGCATGTGAAAACGGGACTGCAGCATTTTGCAGATGTTATTAATTGTTGTTTTTTAAAAAAAATGTAGTACAGATGGGTGTTTATTTGGTCAAAAAGTGTTCATACTTTAGATTTTTTTAAAATATTTTTAAGTCATTTATAGCAGCTTCATCTGGATTGTTTTGGGGCTGAAGCAATTGCTTTTTTATTTATAGTGTAAATAGTTTATAAGGAAAATAATCATTAGCTGCTTCGCTAGATCACTTAGAAGTCTTGATTTTGTTTTTCTCGATATTCAACCTTTATCTGGATTTTGTGAGTAGTACCAGTACAGTACCAATATAGATAAAATACAATCCAATATGTATAAAACAGGAGTCAGTGGAAAGAAATTCCCTAAAATAGCTTAGAGGAAGTTAGTGCAGAGGGATGCACGGTGCAGACCCGGCTGTGACTTGGCACGCCACGCTGTGATCGTAGCTGAAGGGCTCTCAATGCTCCGCTGCACTTAAATAATGCTGTGTAAATATTAACAGACGCATGCATGAAAAAAGGGGGGAAAAAAAAGGGTGGGTGGGTGGGGGTGCGGAGGCGGCATCGATTTCCCTACTAATAAGTAACTGAGTGGAGGTTAGAGCTCATATCGATCTCACTCACCCTCATGGCCTGGCCTAATTCTGCAACGATTCACTGCTCCGAGCCGCTCGGACGCTTGATTAGCTAAGCCGACCCTTTAAAACTGCACAACATGCAATCTAAACAGGCTGCGTTTGTACTTACATCATTTCCAGGTAGCATTTTTGGCATGTCAGTGGCCACAAACTGACCCTACACAAAGGCGCACTGACAATACATTTACAGTTTATGAAGATAGAAAGAAAATAAAGCACATACGTGTGAAAATGAAGTGTTTGCATGTGCAGTAATTTGCATAATTCCCTTATCAACTGACAGCCAAGACCTCTGGCAGCTGATTAACGTCAGCGTTGTAATGAAATCTTTAAGGAAACTGTTGGGGGAAGAAACCAAGCAAAGGAAGTTGTAAAGGAAGTCATCACTTGACATGTGCGGCTGAATTCGTACAAAAGTCAACCGGCAACCAAGCCATCACACCTTTCAGCTGCACAAGTGCTAATATGTCGCCTGCGGTGCCAAAGCTGGTGAATTGTGAAACATTCTCCAAGTCAGCTGCCAGCGAGTCACAAGTTTTTCTAACAGTCAATAGCCATTGTTAGGGCTGAGGAGACCCACTTGCTCAGTCTGAGCTGGAGCTTCTCTCTTGAAATCAGCCACGACAACATGTTCCCTGGTCCAGTGTTGTGTTTGCTGCATATGAATATCACTTTTCACTGAATAAACATAAAGAGATTTGATCACTGTGCTGTCAGCAGGCTTTGAAATGATGCAAAGGATCCAAAACCCACCATTCTGCCAGATGGAGAAAGGCTGACGACACTTCTCTTTAAAAAAAAAAAAATCACAATTTGTGATGCTGCTTTGCTTATCGGCACACATATCTGTATGTTATGTTATACCAAGTACTTTTATGAAAATATGTACTCAAAGGAATGATACACATGTAAAGCTCGCGCTCCCAGCAACTGTCAGTTTTGCGGACGTGGAAGATGTTTGTGGCGATCGACGTCCAGGAAAAAACTGAAACTCCCTCAGAATGTCTTGTGTTAAAGGCCGAAGAGAAAAGCAGGTCCTTCTTGTTCAAATCACGTTTAAAGAGCTTTTTATTTTGCGCGTCTTCTGGACGGAAAGCAAGGCAATATCTAACTAGCATATATTTTAAAGGAAATTTGTGGCAAGCCAGAGGGATCTACAAAACAAAACATCAACAAAACGCCACGTGGACTCGTGCAACCTTTTGAAAGAGGAATGTGTTTTCGGCATCCTCTTCCCGGATTAAACGCGAGGCCGTGGCAGTGGAAGGATGTTTTCGTAAACAAAGAATCACTCACACATCAGCGTGCTGAAGGCAACGATGGCCAGGAGCCCCTGGATCAGGACGCCGAACCTGTCCGTCAGGGCTCCGTTGTCGCAGCCGTGAGGGTTCGCCTTGTTGATGTCGGTCATGTTTGTGACCTCGAAGGGAGCACTGTCCAAGAACCGCTTCACCAAGAAGACGCCGCTGTATCCGTACATGTCCATGTCGACACGCTGAGGAGAAAGAAAAAGGGGGAAAAAACAACACGGCCGTTGAGACAAAAGGGGGCAGGCTACTTCCTCAGCCTCTCTTCATTCGACAAACAAAAAAAAAACGCCGTTTGTTTGTTTTCTTGACTTCCGGTGTCGGCTCAAGGTTCGTTTTTTTTCCTTCAGTGCATCCACAGGCTGATGCTACATGTCATGGTACACAAAAGCAAACTCCGACTCACATCCATGTTTGTGACAACGAAAACGCGGACTGTCAGTAGGCCATACAGTACGTGCAGCTTCCGGTGCTTTTACTTTGAAATAAAATAAAAGCTTTGGACTGTTACCCAGCTTGGCAGGTACAGCCCACGATTTGAATGTGTTTAGTTTCGACACTTTAAGTAAAAATAAATAAATGAATAAAAATGTTAAAAATCTTCTGCAATAAGTCTAGTTTTTTTCTCGTCTTGCCACTAAACACATCAAAATACAAAATTAGTCGATGTATTTCCTTTTATATTGTACAAGAGTAGGCACGATGTGATCCATGTACCATAATTTTAGTTTTTTAATGTAACTAACAGATTCAGACCAAAAATCAATCAAGTGAAAATCGAGTCCGGTGCAGCTCCGGGCCTCCGCCACCAGAGGGCAGCGTAGGCCAGCTGGCAGCAGACGGGGGAGGACAGCCAGCATCTCCAGCTGCAGCTGAGTCTGGAAAATATTCCCAATGGCTTCACAGAGGCTCTGGGCCAATTATTACAGTCACTCACTCACTCTACTGTTTTTCTGCCTTTTTCATTTTTCCTGTTTGGGCTGCTCATCGGTTAAGTCAAAGTTTTCACTGAAACAACTTGCAAGGCAGAGTTGCAGTCACTTATCTCTGAGGGTCAGGGACAGATTTGTTTATGCAGTGGCTCTGTTTGCAGGCAGCACTGTGACTTCAGGACAGCTGTTTTATTATTTAGTGTATTCATGGGAATGAAAAAGATGAGCTGGTTTGGGCCAGGAACTCCAAACTTGAATTCACACTACTGACTTAGACTCCTTAGGGTGAAGAACAGTTTCTGTTTTTTTTCTCTTTCGCAGAATTAGCTGTGAAATGTCACTCATTTAAAATCATGGAAAAGGTGCAGAATTATTTCCTCACAGTCAGACAGTTGCTCCAAATCAAAAGCAACTGAACTGACTTTGATTTACAGACACCTTTCATGCAAAAATTCAAAACACTTTGCAATTATGACCACACCAAATCTAAAAGTATTGGGTAAAATGGAAAAATCGCTTTGACCTGCCAAAAAACGGACATTTGAGGAAATAACAATATATGAGCCTGTGACAGAGAAGATAAAAAAGACAACTTGTCTTTTAACTCTCATGGACACTGAATCAGTGCTAATGTACTTAAAGGACAGTTAGTTTGACACTTGGGGTCATATTTGTTTATTGGAATTAGCCCTTGTCATGTACAACAGGTGCCTTTCTAAGGAAAAAAGGGCAGTTTTATTAGTTTACTGGCAGAGAGAAGAACTTCATTGTTGGCCTTTTATTTTTACAGTGAGTCAGTGTCAGTGCCACTCAGATGTGTGCGAGGCCAACCCCCCACCTCCAATTCAAAGATTGTCAGGTCTAAAGGTCATTAATATCAGGATGTAAACACTCATGCAGAGATGGGGGGGGGTATGGAATTCCTCTTTACAAAATGATTGCATGTTTTCCAGTTAAAGAGACTTGAGAGGGTTACTGTGTACACCTGGAGCCTCAAGTAGGCACAGAGCCAGCATGGAGGCCTCCAGCCTCCAGTTCAGACAAGCTGGTTTGTTTAAGAGAACCTCTGGCACTGTGGAATTTACAGAGCCACAAGGGATGCAAAGACTCCATGGGAAATTGTTGAAAAGAAAGGATAGGTGGCAAAGGCTGTCCTTAACTCATGAACCTTAACTTACCTTAATCAATTACACAAAAAAAAAACATGGACACATCACGAGAAAAGCTTTCTGTAAACAACCAGTCATGTGATATAGAGTCTACTGTACATGACATGAAATGCTGTGCTGCTGCTGTGGGCTCTGAAGTGTCACGAACAATTCTAATTGCCGTTAAATCTGATTAAAGAATGGGCTCCCATAGCTAATATTACTGGCAAATGGCCACATTTATTCCCATGAACATGATTCTCCTCAGGCCGTGTGCACACAAACGCATCCTTCTGAATTATGAAAATAATTTAATCCCTTATTCATTTATGTACATCTACATGCAGCATTTCGATTCTGGCGATGGTTGGTTGGGGGGGGTAATGAATAAATGTCAATAAAGTCAAATTCCTTTCCAACAAACAAAAAAAAGGTGCTTTGCCGTGCGGAGAGGCTGTGGGCTCACGCGCAAGTGCGTGCGTGCGTGCGTGCGCAATAATCCCCTCACCCGCGCGTTCGGAAAAAGCCTCTTCTCTGGCAGATTAAAAGCGAACGGCGGCGCACGCTTCAACCATCTCTCCTGGCATCCCCGCACCGGTCCTTAGTGATTCCTTTGTGTCTTACGTTATATATTTATTGTAATATTGTTATCAACACTTGTTTTACACCCCATCCCGCCGAACTTCTTGGTGACCCCATAAAATTAAGTCTCGTATTGTCTCGCAGCTCTTTAGTCACGCGGGGTTTAATCTGTTTTAAACCCACAATTTAACCACGAACACCATGCGGAGCACTATTCAATTTTATATCTCACAGTCATAGTCCATCCACTTAAATTACTCATTTTGTCAATCATTCATTCCCCCTATTTTCTATCTAGCTTGAAAAAAACACTACCCATTTTGAAAGAAACAAGCATCTTTGTTCCCGTGTCCCCTTACTGATTTTCATAGTTATGAAGTTATATCCAAGAGTCTTCCAACAGCAACATAATAACGCTGTGGCCATGAAATACTGTTCCAGCACATGTCAAATCAACCCAACCACACAGAAAATAGGGAAAACACCCGACATTACAAAACATTGTATTGTAGCTTAAAGGTTCCGTGGAAAATAGACCTTTGAGCAATAATTTTAGTACTGTTCCCAAAGTTAAAGGCTGAACTTCCACGCTTGAAGAGGAACATGCTGCTTTTATTTCACTGAAGCTCGGTTTAGAATTTCCCTCTGTAATCACAGAGCCACGTTGGTTTCGTTTTCTTTAGAGAAAAGGTTATCTCTACCCCGAGGGTTTATCTCGGTGCCATAAACCCTTCAGCGCACGCTGCACTTCACTTATTAATTTACCCATAATAACTGCCGTGGTAATGGCTATCAGTCAGTTTAGAGGTCTAATACAGAGCCAATGACATTAATACTGCGTATGACTGCCTGCCGACATATCAAACAGTGGTGCAATTCGCTGCCACCACTAGAGGATAGTGTTGACTTTGATAAGAGATGGCCCTGGATTATTTTAAAATAATACAATCTCGGGATGTTTCTCAAGAGTTGTTTGGAGAAAAGTCATTGCCAGAGGGAAAATAACGCCCACTGGATCAGAGTTGAATGCTCGAGAAAAAAAAGAAAAGAAAGATGGCGATAGGGAGAAGAAAATCATATTATTGGCTTTTCAGTGGTTATTCATGGGCAGGAGCAGCTGTAATGATAAAGCTGTTGTATTGTTGCTATAGGTTATATGCCCTTAAACACATTATCACCTTTATTATTGTTTTGATCCTTCTTCCAGTTAATAATAAAAATGTTTAAATCAGGCAAAGAAACAGGCAACTGTGCTGGTGTTGGCTCAAATAACAGCCTGCAAATCCAACATTTAAAGACTCGTTTGATTTAGATGATCCTGTCGGTGATGTTGAGTTGATGTCGACTGGTATTATTAAATCAGAATAAGCTTTATAACGAGAGTAAATCTCGTGTCTCGTTGCGCAATAGACAGCAGTTTTCGGCTGTGGTACATTTTGGTTTGATTCTAAGTTTAAGTTCCCTGTTTCTGTCAGGCAGAAGAATTTCTCTCTCTCTCTCTCTCTCTCTCTGCTACTGCACTAAAAGGTCAATGAAGGAGTTGGCTAGAAAAATATCTGTAGATGTTTTTTTGGACATGCGCAGATGGGAGATGCCATATTGGAACGGGGGCAGCAGCAGCAGCAGCAGCAGCGGCAGCAGCTGCTGAAAGACGTCGCTCGCGTTGCCGTGCTCGGGCTCACGCGGACGAGGAGAGCAGAGGGGAGGAAGGAGGAGAAAAAGCCACACGCAGAGGGGGTCTCGAGAAGGAGAGGCGACGGGGGAGGGAGGAAAAACTTGGACAGGTAAGACAGGTGACGGCTCCGGCGGTCCCGGGAGGCTTTTCCCGTGGCAGCTACGGTTTGTTATTTTCGTTATGTCGACGGAATACACACGGGGGAGAGTTATTTTTCCTCCGCCTCTTAAAAAAAAGAAAGAAAGAAAGCCCGTGAAGTGCTCCGGAGGCCGTTTCTGTAGAAACGGGAGAACAGTCGCGAGCGTTCCGTCCGCGAGCCCAAGCACTTTCCGCGAGCCCGAGCACTTTGAGCAAAGTGTCTCGCGCGCTGTAATTAACAGCTCTCACCGGCGGGGAGGACGCTGTCTCGTGGCACTCTCATCGGTATTACCGTTTAATGCCGCGGTCCCCCCCTCCACCGTTCCCGTTCGCACGTACCGCGTAATTAACTATTGGGGGAAATACCACAGATTTTAATAACCGCGCAGGAAAATAATAGAAGACGTCACGTTAGTGTGTTTTATTTCAGCGTGCGCAAAAAAAAAAAATAGCCGCGGCGCATTTTTTTGTTTGACGTGAACGCGAAGTTATATGTTTTGTGTCAGATTAACGCTGGAAATGACTTATCGCCGCCACTAGGATGAGTCATGTGGGGTTTTTTTTCCTCGTCACCTTTACGTATGCGAAATTCGTCGGAAAACACCGGACACTGCCAAAAAAAATTGTCAAACCACTTTCAACATGGCGGGTTACGGTGTTTGTTTCGCGCAGGGTTGGGTTAGTGGGAAAGAAAACTGCGCCTTCGAAATCTTTGAAGGAGGAAAAAATAAAACGACGGCAGGTAACGCGCCCGGTCCGGTTTCTTTGGATGGACCGACACGGGGTGTAGTCAATTAAATCCGAAGTGTGCGTCCGGCGGCTCCGTGGGAGTTTTTTTCCGCTGCAGTTTTTGAGTGTGCAAAGTACATGACCGGAGTGCCTGCCTGCTGGTCGGCTACACCCCTCCACCGCCTCATCTTCCTTATAACGTTTCCTCTTTCACTTTAATCAGGGGAGGGAAAAAAAAGAAATGCTGCAGCTCGTTCGATACACGCATTTCTCCATTAAAAAAAAAACCAAAACATAATATTTTTCCCCCTCCGAAGAAGAGGATGCGTTCGCTGCACCTTTTGCCTCCAATCTCACATTAATATGCTGATGATTGGACAGCCCGAGATAGTATTTTTTTTTCTCTACGTGGGTAGCCTACATTTGCAATGATTAAGCAGATAATTGGGCTAAACTGCGCGTATGTTTAATTATTTCTTTTTTTTGTTGTTGTTGCGGGCGGTCTGCGAATCCGAGGAGGAGGGGGGGGGTTAGGCATTACTTCCCGAGGAGCAGATTAAAGTCGTCGCCGTAACGAACAGGAAACAATAAAGACCGCACGTCGCAGAGACGTTCACGGGCGCTATGAATAAATCATCGCTTTTAGATTTTCTTTTTGCTCCAGAGATAGACCCCCCCCCTTTCTCTCCTGTGCATGGGAGCTGGGGGTGGGCGAGTGGAGATGGGCGGGCGGCACGCAGCCTTTTTTTAGACAGATAAAGAGACACGTGCTTTAAAAAAAAAACACACACGCAACAAATTTTAAGGGGAAAAAAAAATGAAAACGTCGCCATAAAAGTAAAATAGACAGGATCCATCCGGTCCACTGGTGGAGATCAGTGTGACTCCGGCTGCACGTTGCTGACGGTTTGCAAGAACCCGACAACGGTCACTTTGGTTTATCATTTAGCTGTTTTTGATAAGGAACTGACAGTCACACTGTAGCCATGTCTGCACCGAAGAGAGAAGGAATGATAAACAGAAAGAAACAGGAAGTGAAGTGCTCTTTCTTTCTTTCTTTCTTCCTCGCTGCTGGGCAAACTAACTCTGGCACTCGTATTTGAATAAGGGGAGGACGGAGGCAAATATCAGATTTGGCCTCCCTTGTTTTTAGAAAGTGCATCTGTGTGTGTGTGTGTGGGAGGACAGCGTTTCCAGTCACTGATGGTGAAATAAGAAAGCTCCGGGCTGAGGGAGAACCCCCGCCACCCCCACCCCCGCCTCCCCCTTTTTTGGCTGCCGCGCTGTTTTCCTCTTCTGTATTTTACTTCTTTATTTATTTATTTTGTGTGCAGTTGCTGCTCCTCGCCTTCATCATTTTTGTCGCTGGCCGCTCCCGGCGAGCGTCGCAGATTCGTCGTAATTGGGCGCGGAGCACACAGGCTGCATTGTGCGCACATCCATGTTAATAACTGTAGGAATCAAGAGGAAGAAACAGAGGACAAATTGTTGCATCAAGGCCTCCTGTTGCCAAGAGGAAACAACTCTTGGATGGGTCTAAAAAGAGGAGAACCTAATAGGGAGTAATGCAATAAAATCCGAGCCCATGCAGTGGTAGTTAATCTCTTAAATCCCCCATTAAATCTTTGGCATGGATGGGTTTTAGGGAAAGGCCTGCACGTGGATGCCCCGCGCCCCATCAGCAGCTAATCAATAAAAAAAAAGAGAGATGCTCCTCACAATCTGAGAGGGGGCACAAATGTCATGCATTTGAGATTAACTCTCCCAGACCATCTTAATCCCCCCTACCCCCCACCCCCCACGGTGCCCAATCTGGGCTGTTTGGTCCCAGGACGCTGCAGGCCGGTGAGCCTCATCAAGAGCAGACGCTCGACTCGGAAAAAACACGGGCTCGTCTCGGATAAATACTGAGCTGAAGTCTCGGGGACGGGTTTTCTGTGCCTGAGGGTTACGAAACTTGTTGAACCAGTGAGGGACCAACTCATCGCGCTCTTACAGGGAGGTGACGGCGTCGACGAGATGTTAAAGTTGACTATGATGAATAGTAGTTCACTTTTTTTTTTTTTTTTTTTTTTTTTGAAGGAAGATGCTGCCTCCACCTTCACATGTCCACGCCTGCAGAAATCTAACTTTTGAAAGCTGCAGTACTGGGGGAAAAACGCTTTTTTTTTTTTTATTGCCTTCATGCTCATAAATGTGGTCCGCCTCTGTGTTTATGAACTGAGAACATTCTTTAATACCTCTGGGAACTGGACCGACTTGATAAAAAAAAAAAAAAAAGAGAGTAAAACCCGACCTTTTAACTTGCAAATGACGTCCAAAAGTTTGCAAAGACAATAAATATGTCAGGGAAATGACCAATGCGGTTCATAAGTATTATGACAATGATACATTTCCTGTTTTTTTTTTTTTTTGCGTGTGTGTGTGTGTTTTTTTAAAATTTTGTTTTAGTCCTTGAACTCCAGCCCGTTTGGATTTGAAGTCAAAACAACCGTCAGCTTTAAAGTCAGTCAGGGTGTTCACATCTGTAGTGACTAATAGTAATACATATGTTTCCTCAGGATTCTGGACGGCGCGGGTTGGCTGATGACAGGGCCGCACTTCCTGCGCTGGCGATCTGATGTGGTCGCTAACGCTGTCAAATTAAAGTGCACTTGAAGTCAGTACTTCTGCCACACGCTCATCGTTGAACTTGAAATCCGGCGTGCCGCGGAGCGTCGAGCCACGAGGGCCGCATTGGCGCGTGGCGCACGACGTCCACAGTGCTTCCGTTAGGGATGCGGCCATCGCTTTTGTTCTCAGATCATCTGCCGATTGTAATTTTTGATCAATTAATCAATTGTTTCGTTTATAAAATGTTGGAAAAAAATGTATTCGGAGCCCGAGGAGGCGTCTGCAAGTTGGTCGCTTACGCAGACGAACACAGAAAGGGTAAAAGCTGCAAACTGTCACATTTGAGAAGCTGGAAACAGCGTCATAAATGACTTATGCCCGATTGGTTTCGCTACTGATCGACTAATTGATTAACTAACTAATCATCACAACTTTCTGTTTGATGACATCTCTGGTTCAAAAAGTTCATTCCTTCTTCAAACAGTTTTAGCACTAGTAGTGTCGCAACAAGCTCTGTGTATTTCTGTCTTATAGTGTGTGTGTGTGTGTGTGTGTGTCTTCAGGGGAATTTTAAGGGAAACCAGCAGGCACTTCTCCTCCTGTTTGACACAAGTGCTTGAGCGCACTGATAAGTTTCTAATGAGAGCCGCGAGTTGACAACAGTGATGTGTCAATGCAGCTCGAGATTGTGGAGCAAGAAACACTGATAGGCTGTGTGTGTGTGTGTGTGTGTGTGTGTGTGTGGTGGTGGTGGTGGGAGGCCGTCATGTGAGCCAAATTAGCTCAGCTTGTTGTTTACGCAATGGATGTATGCTGGAGCCACTGTGGGACGTCAGTGTGTGTGTGTGTGTGTGTGTGGGTGGGGGGTGGGGGGGGGGGGCACACAGTCGGGTGGTTGTGGAGTCAGAGCCTTTGAAGCCTCACTGTTCTGTAAACACACTGGGCTCAAACAGCAGCAGCGGGAGCGGCTTCTGTTTGTGCTTCAGCTTTCTCAGGACTTGTAGGTCGTACCCTGACACGTTTTTATAGATCAGGCGATTAATAAATGAATGGAGACTGTCGGCAGATTCGTTGGAAAGTGAAAATAATCGTTATTTGCATCCCGGACTCCAGCCTCTGTTGGATGTCATCACCTTTTTCTCTCTCACATCTCCCATCGCCTGCTGAATGAAGTAGTAGTAGTCGTACTTACAGACACGCAAGTGCTCCGGATGAGTGCTTCTCAACCTGGGGATCAGGGGCCCTCGACTGGGTCACAAGATGAATCTAAGAAAAAAAAAAAATAAAAAAGTAAATGTTGCCAGGCTTTTCATTAATCAGAGTTTCCTGTGGTGTCTGAAGCGACTGATAGATTGTCTGATTGATCACATCACACAGTATGTTTGCTTCACAGTGATTATTCGGAGCAGCATGTCATAGTGTGTGTGTGTGTTTTTGGGGGGGGTAGTGAAGACAAAACAAGGTCTTGAAGTCCTTTTTCCCCCATCACAGTCACGCTGGACTTAATTCATATCAAAGTTTGTAGACACCGCCTCATTTTAAGGGTTTAAAAAGAGATATTAGAGAAACAATAAAGCATTAATCTGCTCAGCTAATGACCCCTGTAGTAAAAGCGATGGTGCTAATTTTATGGGGACGGATCGTTTTCAAGTCGCACTGATCTACGAGTCCGACGTCTCACTCGTGCCCTTCCAGTTTTTCTGCTTTGTCGCACTCTGGCTGGTTATCTGATACAGTTTTGCCGTGGTATGCAGATACCTGCAGCCTGCAGACAAAATGCAGATATTAGAAAATGCAGTCCCGCAGAGGCAGCTTAACAGAATAAAAGGTGCTTCGCTCCGCCTCGGCGTTGCTTCTTCTTTTCATCCGCTCCCCCTCTGCTTTGGCCTCTGCTTCAGAGTGGAGCGGTCTCTTTTCCCTGGCTCTTGTGTCGACCGCGTTTCCGGCGGTGGCTTTTCTTTTCCTTTCTGCCTATTCAGCCACAGCGGCCGCCGGCGTTCACGGTAACCACCCCCTCTTCTTCTTTTGTTTATTCTGAAGAAACCGGAAATGCAAAGTGCAATTTCCTGTCTGCCGGCCAACTGCCTTTTTCTTGCTAAGCCGTGGGTGGTTTATTTCAGCAAACTTTCAAAGCAGCGATGAAAAGGCCCCGTGAAGGTTTCCCTTTCTGTTGGGCAGCAAAAAAAAAAAACGGCTGCGTATTTTCTGGAAAATATCCTGGACTGTTTCTGATCGTCTTTTTCCCGCTGCAGGGGCAGAGATGCAGTGAGGGCGGAGCATAAACACCTCAGCTCTGAAGCCGACGCTCACCGGGAGGCGGAGGGATGCAGTCTCGCGCTCAGGAGCAGCTGCTGGCCCTGACCGCGGTCATGTCGCACAGTAATTCCACCAATGGGAAAGAAGAGGAGGTGAACACAGGTGAGGGCGCGGCACTGCAGCAGTGACTTCACACAAAACACAAAAGTGAACTCTCATTATACGCTCTGTTTTTATTATTTGTGCGTGAACCACAGGAAAAAAAACTGTTTCTTCACTTCTTCTGACAGAGAAGCTTCTTGTGGATTTTAAAATTTCGCCCGGCGCTGCCTTTTTTTCCCCTTAGGTTTCATTCCCTTTATTAATGACAATATTATTTTTTAGGATGAGTTGCATGACATCATTTGGCATGTCAGCGAAACTGCGCGTTGGCAAAGTTTCACGCAGTTTGAAAAGTGGGTCTGCACACGACACCTGGATGCGAATGGATGATGGACTTGGCGAGGGCTTTGCGCGTCAGAACGCCCCTCGCCGACGGTCTCCCATGTAAGCCCGCACAGCGGCAGCGCTTTGGCGCGTCATTGCTCATCAGGATTCATTACGGGCTTATTTCCCACCATTGGCGCGCGCGTCAGGTCTCCAGAAAAAGCGGCGGATTTTATGAGTCACTCTCTGGATCAGTAAATCCCAGCTACTACACCTTCAATAAATCCTCTGTCTGCGTGACAGGCACTGATGCTACGTGATGCTTTTTGGGTTTTTTCCCCCCCAGTTGGGGTGTAATATTTAATTATATAATTTATAATGTTGGCACTACACTTCCAAGTAGGAAGCCCGTGGAGCTGATGGCTGTGTCCCAGTTCCACAACAGTGAGGATGGTGAGAAAAACCTCAAACAAAACTTTTTTTTTTTTTTTTTTTTTTTAATGTGCCATTGGTGCTTAGGATTCCCCATGATGCATTGCACAAAGCTAACAGAGCTCAGGGCTGAAAACTTATTTGGGACCGTGGGCAAAAAAAAAAAAAAATTCATGAAAAGTCCTAAATACAAAAAGACTCGCTCACATTTGGATGTTTTTGTGTTTAAGTGGGATAGACGTTAAAGTCAGACAGGTTGATAGACACGGATATGTGTATGATATCATTTCCTGTTAGTAAAAAGTGTTGATTTGGATTTTGCACACCAACTGTAACAGCAGAATGACAAGTATGATAAGTATATAGCACTGTATATAATTAGTATATATCATGAAACCGACTGGGACGTGTGTTGACATTCTAGTGACTGCGTTTATCCTGACTCTCACTGAGGAAAAAGGGTGCGATTTAAAAAAAAAAAAAAAAAAAGAAAAAAAAGAAGCAATTTGTGTCGGGTGTGTTAAAGCCCTCTGTCGGCGTCGAGCGTTTCGCGAGGTGAAGCGACTCTGCGATCCGTTCCGACCCAAACTCCGCCAAAACACCAGCCCTGCTGTTCCCTCTCATTAGACGGAGCAGGTTCAGTCCCGCACGCCTCACGCCGAGGAGTCTCCGGAGAGGCAGAGCACAATGGAGGAAGGAGCTGACACATAATACCTCGAATGTTTCAGTTTCCTACAGGCAAAGTGAACAACTGTCACCTTCAGGAGAAACATTAGTGGACTTGCGTAAGACGACTCCCAGCTCCGAAAAACAGTTTTTAGGGTTTTTTAATTAATTAATTGCTTATTTTTCTTAACAAGGTTTTGGTATTTACACATATTTAAATGCTAAAATACATGTATGCTAAATTATAAATTAATGAAATGCAAGTCTCCCGCCGGGGCGGTTTGATTTTTAACTGGAGTCGATTTTGTTTGTTCAGATGCTGAATCCATGGAGGAGGAGGGGGCGGAGTTTAACTGGGAGGAGTACATGGAGGAGAACGGGGCCATCGCCGCCCCCCACACCACATTCAAACATGTGAGTGGCTGCGTATGATCTTCACCTTTCGCGACTTAATCCCATCTCCCCGGTGATCCTTTTTTAAATACAGCTTCTCAGATAAGTAGCGCATGCAGAAATCCCTTAATGACACATTGTCGAGGGCCAGGCCTCGGCACCGCGGCGGTGACGGCGCTCGGCGGAGAGCTCCCATTGGCTTTGCTCCCCCCCGTGACGCACGAGTCGTCGGACAGCCCTCGCTGGCTTTTGTAAACACGGTTGCAGGTAATTGCCGAAGCACAAAAGAAAACAATGCAGTGAATACAAATAAGCTCTTTTTTTTTTTTTTTTTTTGAGAGGAAGGTCATTTTAAATTATTTAGTGAGAGAAATTCCAGAGTCCAAGCAAATAACGGCACATATTTTAATTTCAGCAGCCCCCCCAATCTTTTTCTATTCAATCTCAAGCAGGCTTGGCTGATATGGTGGAAAAAAATCACCATAATAATATTCGGATTTTCTGAAATACCAAAATGCATCACAAAAGGGGCAATTTATTTCTTATTTGTGGACGTAAATCTTTAAAAACAAATGTTTACTCTCACTGTTTAAACAGGCGCAGTTATTTCCTAAATCAGTTAGGCACTGTTTCCTGGAAGAGTTTACTCAAACAGGAGGAAATGGTGCATTTGTCGAGGGACTATTTTCAGGTGCGGACGAATCCACATTTGGCGCTCCAGTGAGTATTCTGGGCAGCAGGTCGGTGTAATGTGGGGCTGAGCCAAAACAAACTACAGTGTGTACATGTTTCACGATTAATTTGGACATCTAAAGTAAAAGCAAAAGTGCATTTTTAAAAATTTTTTTAAATGCACAATTACATCAGATCTGCAAATTAGCGGATGTGTCAGACACGTCTGTTCCGAAGGAGGAGCGACCTTCATCTTGGCGCCACGCAGCTTAAATTCCCCAGAGAGCTGACTCATCAGATTTAAAAGGAATAAGGCCCGATTTGAAACTTGTTTGAGGGCAGATGTCACAGCACTGACTGTTAGGTACCTAGCTTTCGTGGTGGGGTTGACTCTACGTGCTGTGACTCACTCGGTTGAGACTCACAGCTGAAACTCGCATATCCATTTTTTTTTTTTAACTTGGAAAAATGTTTCTGATTTGACTTGAACTGATAGCTTTTGTATGTTGTCAAGTCATGTGGCTGCAGAGTAACTGACTTAATGGGGGATTTTGGAAAATTTCCCCCCCGCTAAGTGTTGCTGTACTTGGTCCAGGCGTGATTTTGACTAAAGGCCGGTGGAGGAGAGGACCAGTCCATCCATAAAAGAGCAAACATTTATCTAAAAGGTGGTGGTGGGAGGGGTCGGGCAGGCGGTTGCAGCCGATCCCGCGCACCGGGTCTCCACCCCCCCCCCAGGCCGACTCTGTCTTCGACCGACGGAGCGAGCGGGCGCCGGGCGCGTCCGCAGGTGAAGCGGAGTCAGCGTTTGGGATTTTCTCGCGGCACTCGGGAGCGCTGCACGCGACGTTAGCGCCCGTGGGCTTTCCGTGAGCGAGGCCCCGACGTGGGATGGGCCGTGCTGATTCCAGCGCCTGAGGTCTCCTGGGAAGCTAAATTGGCTCGTCGGTTAGTGGACTGAGTCACTGGGAAACAGACCATGAATTCCCCAGAAAAAAAAAATGTGATTCAGTAAAGTGCAGGCCTCTCATCTCTCTCTCTCTCTCTCTCTGCCTGGACAAATTGAAACAGTGATTTCTCTTGGGCCTGCACGCACACGCACACACACACACACACACACACACACAGCCAGTGTTTGCTGCCGAGGGCCGCCCGTAGCCCTCTTACATAAGCCAACCAGAGTGATACAGCACGTTTGCATTGTTGCAGCAGGAAGTCACGGGGGCCACTTGCATTGTGTTTATTTCTAAGATGTTGGCTTTTTCCATTCACTCGCAAACTGCGCGCGCGCGCTGAATGCGAACATCCTGTCGGGCTCGTAGCGTTCTCAAGAATTGTATGGCAGCCCTTGGCTATGGTGGGGGCTGCATTATTCCGTGCCGCATTCACTGCTCGCGCAGATTTATCGCCCTCGCTGCACATGGGCGAAGTGAAAGGCTGTTGTTTGGCGCAGGGGACTTTGGGTTCAGGCGGTTCTCTCCAGCCTCGTTCAGTCCGCTCGGCGACCATTTTTAACCCTGACCTGCGCCCGCCCCAACTGTGGTTTGCAGCACTGGTGAGGCACTTCCTAGTTCCTGTCAAAGTGAATCACCTGATTCGGTTGATGTGCGGGGTCGTGATTACGGTTGAAACTCCCAGTTATTTTCTTTATTCGGTTATTGTTTCAGGTGGTCGATATATTCAGAAAAAAGTCAGAAAGTTATGTTTCTCAAATGCTTTGAAGTCCAAAAACGAACAAAAAAAACCCATCCTAGAACTTCAAGCGGCTGTCCAAGTCCCCTGAAGTGGTCTGCAGCCAGGACAAAAAAGCTATTCTGACAAGGTTTGACTTTGACTCAGTAGAATATTCAGAGACGGGTGCCAAGTTGACCCCGGCCTCGCAGCCCCAACACCCCCCATGGATGGGTCACAGGGACAGGGGGAAAAAATGCTTCCAGTGCGTCAAATGCATAATCAAGACGTGTAGTTTAATGAGTCTGTGCACTATGGTTGACATGCTTTAAACTAATTTGCTGGTTATTGTAAAAGATAACAGTCTCTTGAGCACGCAGTATTAGAAAGTGTGAATGTGTGATGTTTGGTAAAAGAAGTGAAGTGCAGTGGAAGAGAAGAAAAGAATAGGGCCCCTGAAAATGACGGTAAGTGTATTTGATAAACTTGATGGCAATTAAACCTCAAGTCCCACTGCACAGACAGGAGGGGCTATTTACAGGCGGAGCAGATGTCAGTCTGTCTGTGTGTGTGTGTGTGTGTGTGTGTGTGTGTGTGTGTGGGAGAGAAAGAGAGAGGGCGGAGATTATTCCAGGTTTTCCCACAGAAAAACAAGCATCTTGATCTTGCATCACTGATCAGATATGACATTATGCAGAGTGACAGTTGAGGTAAATGACACTGATTATCCCCTGTCAGGGTGCGGAACATATTAGGCAGCGAGAACACCGCTCTCGCCGATGTGCTGTGCGGAAGTGGTAGGGCCGAATGGCGACGGCGGGACAACCGGGTTCCGAGCATCTCCGAAACGGCAGGTCTTACTTCTGCACCGGTGCACGTACCTTTTTAAACCTGGGGCACCGTGAAAAGAAGGAGGGCTGACGAAGGTAGAGCGATGCGCTCGGCCCGCCTCGCAGCTCACGGGACGTAAAGGATGGGATGCTAACATCTTGGTGCCTGAGAGTCGTGCGTGGATGGGTCGGAGCTGTAGTCGGCGTAGATGTCATGTGACGCCCAACCACCTGACTGCGTAGCTCAGGGTGCGAAGAGAAGTTGCGGGGGTTTGGAGTTCTGTCCTTACGTGACTCGGTTGGCTTTTTGAAGGCTGGCGTGCAAAGGAACAAGCGAAAAAGCTCGAGGAGAGGCAGCTCGAGGGTCTAAGAGGTTAGCTCAGACCGTTAGAGCACCGACTGCTAGTTCTGCTAGTTCGGTTCTTTCGAGGATCACTGGGTTTTGAAGCACACCATGCAATGCATATCCTCAAAGGTGCAGAGAAAGAATCTTAAATGCGAGTTACGAGTGTCAGCTGAAATAGTCTGAAGCACGCTCAGTAAACGTAGCGCTTCCGGATACACAGCGAATTAATTATGTCATATAAATCCAATAGCTGTCATGTCAGACGGCGTAACTCTCTCTCCTCCGCGGCCGCAGGAGACAAGTAACGCCTGCTTTCGCACTCCGGCGTGTGACTTCCCAAAAACTGCCCTTCATGTGTAAAATTAGTGGACTTCCCTTTGAGGCTGTTTCCTGTTTTGAAAATGCGTGGATTAAGAAAGAGAAGAATTACATCAACGTGAACGTTTTGCTTGATCAAAAAAAAAAAAAAAAAAAAAAAAAAGCATTTTGATTTGCAGCTTCGCCGGCAGGGCCCCGCCTTCCACATGTGAAGTCGGCGCAGAGGTAAACAGTGTACTGAAGGGAAGTCACTCACCAAACTCATTCCTGAGCTCCACGTGGGGGGCGGAGCACCGATGGTGGAGTCCCGACGGGGCGGGCGCGCGTGCCGTCTGCCAGGTTCAACCGACCTTACCTGAAAGAGACGACGAAGGCAAACATTAAACTTGTTACGCAAACCTGCTGATGAACATCCTCCCCGGTTCACCTTTGACCTGCCAAGCTCACTGTAGCCGAGCGCGCGTGGGGAATTATAACTCCAACTTCGGCGCGCTCGCTTCAGATGCAAAAATAAAACCCAGGCTGTAAATAGACAGAATATTCCTTTTAATCATCTGCTCTGCCACCACCTTCCCCCGCAGGTGGAGATCAGCCTGCAGAGCAGCTTCCAGCCCGGCATGAAGCTGGAGGTGGCCAACAAGAGCAGCCCGGACACGTACTGGGTGGCCACCATCATCACCACGTGCGGCCAGCTGCTGCTGCTGCGCTTCAGCGGCTACGGCGACGACCGCAAGGCCGACTTCTGGTGCCACGTCATGACGGCCGAGCTGCACCCGGTGGGCTGGTGCGCCCTGAACGCCAAGACCCTCATGCCCCCTGAAGGTAGGGAGAATCACTTTTGCTACGTACACGCGCCTCTGAAACTGAACCCCCACACACACACACGCATACGCTGCCGTATCAATTAAGGATACAGAGCTTTATTATACTTAATGAAAGGCTGATTATTTTCTTTGGATTTATTAGCTTTTATTTATTTGCAAAACAATTCAAAAGTCAAAGGGGAAATGGGATCTTAAAAATACTGCGTGCGTAATCACTTCATGTTTTTTAAGTCGGAGGGATTCTGTTTAAATCACTCGACGCTCGATTTGCATTTCTTCCCCATTTTTCCGTTGTTGTTTTGCGTTTTTTTTTTCCCCCAATTTTGTTTCAAAAGGCAATTTCCTGAGCGGCGCTTGTTGGAACAGCAGCTCGTTTTCAGTTTTTCTTTTTTTGGGGGCAGAAATTTATGCCTTTGTCGCTATTTTATGCCTCATGCCATAATTGGGTATAAAATATAGAACACACACACCTCAACCACCTCAACAAAGCGTCATCCTTTAGCGTTCCTCTCCCCTCGCCATCCCCCTTTTGCGCAACTCCACCGAAGCTCTTTTGCAGCGGTGACACTTCCACCTGTCGCGACACCCCCCCCCACCACCACCACCACCACACACACACACACACACACACATTCCAGATAGATGACTCACACCCACCCGGCCTCGTTCGGGCCATTCGTTTTCCTCGACACTTCCTCCGCCGACGCATGGCGCGCATCTCTCGTCGCCGTGGAGACGACCTGGATACGTTTCCACCTGACTCGGCTGTCCTCACGCCGGCTCCATACATTGTGTCCTCAACGGCAGCTTGTCCTTTTTTTTTTTCTGTGGCAGCAGCAGGTGGTTCATAAACGTCCGCATTCACAAAGCCGCTCTAGTGGATAATGAGATGTGTCAGGGAAACAGCACATTAAAGCTGCTTTTAGTAGCCGTTCTTGTCGCCAAACATGACATGACTGCAGGTAGTGATTTTTTTTTAAACCATCAATCAGCACATCAACAATTTTCTCTAATTGTCCATAAAGGGAAAAAAAATGCCCGTCACAACTTCCCCGAGCCCAGCGTAACATGCGGCTATTTGTGTCTGAACGACTGAAACTTGGATCTGGGGATTTTAGGCAGTTGTGCTTCAAAATGTTGATCCGCTGAACCCAAAGAACTGATCTGAGATCACATCCAACAACAACAGTTCAGACTGTCCGACAGGATTTTGACCAAAAATAGGAATTTGTCGGATGTTTGCTTGTTTTGAGTCAGTGTTTAAAAAAACTATTTTAATTGTCTTTTTCTTTTGTACAGCAAATGATCAAAGTGTTGCCGTTGGGTCAAAATTTGATTTTTTTGGTTTGTTTTTAAACTCAGTTAGAAGCAGCTCGGTCTCTTAAAAACGACAGTCACGCACGGTTTTGCGACTGAATTTCACAAAACACATTTTCGCAGTGACCCTTACGTCGGGAGACGGGTTTGAATCGAATTACTGCACGAATAAACTAGTAAATTAATACTACGCAGAACAGACTTGCGCGTTCTGGCCAGTCAGCATCACCCAAAACTCCTTCAAAACCAATTCAGTGGAAGTGAGTTAGTGGTAAAAAAAACAAAACAAAAAAACCCCAAACAAACGAAACGAAAAAGCAGATCGAGCGACCTCGCGATGTTTGCTCCTGTTTATCATTTTAAGAAACACCGAGTGTTGACCGCGAACGTCCCCTCTTATTAACCATCGCCTCCTGCGTCTCTTACTTGAGACGTTCGCATTTTTCTACTGTTGATGATGGACAGCTGAGGCTTAGTGGAAAAAAAAAAAAAAAAAAAAGACCCCCACCCCCGCCCCTGCAGGATTTACTGTTGGTTTACAGCCCCAAAAAACCAGAAGCACTCTGTTGCTTCATTTCGAGGCTTTGCATCATTTTAAGCGTATGTTCTGTGTGTGTGTGAGCGGGGTGAAGCGAGAGAGAGAGAGAGAGTGTGTGTGTGTGCGTTTTTCTGTGCTCACACCCGTCACAGTTACCTGTTTTATTTGTTTCCCCCCTTTTTTTTCTTGTTGTTGTTGTTTCTGTGTTTTCGTTTCTCAGATAACGTTTACCTAAGAAAAGGTAAGCCGCTTCTAACAGCGCCTCTCCACTAACTCGCTTTGCCCCGGCTCGCCAGCGGCTAACACCGAATCAACAGGCACTGCGTTAGCGTTAGGCCTCGGAGCTGCATGTGCGGCTGTGCTTCCTCCTCCTCCTCCTCCTCCTCCTCCTCCTCACCTCCCTACAGGAAGTGAGCTCAGTTGCCATGCCTTGCCTCCTCTCGCATGCGACTCTTTTTCTGGCTGAGCGAGTGGCGTAGCCGAGTGATAACGCGCGCACGCACGCACACACACACACACTGATGTCTGCGCCTGCCGATAACCGCTGCAAAACGCGGCAGCTCGGCGAGAAGCGCCGAGCGTCCTGAATCAGAGGAGGGACGGTCAGAACCGCTGGGTGAAAAATGTGCGTGCAGCAGATAAAACACGATACTTTAAAAAAAAAAAAAAAAAAAAAAAAGATTAACGCATGTTTCGCTTGTTGTTTCGACTTTTCCCAGACGCAGCGGTGAGCGCGTGTGTGGCTTTGCGCTTATGGCGACAATACCCGTGAGACCGTAGTGGTTTCCCGAACCCATTTAGACGCGACGCCCGTGGCCTCCTCAGAACTCCTGGGTTCCGCCAGCGTTACACTTTGAGATATTTGCTGAATCTGGTTCTCAACCTCGCGACTGTTTCCCCGTTGTCCAGTGGTCGCTGATGCAGAGACATTTAAAAGGAGTCGTTCGCTAAGATGAAAAGCGAAATTTCTCTCCGGACTTTGGAAACAACACCGTGGGGATGTTTAAAGGTTTGGATATGTAACTCTAAAGAGATATCCTTGGAAATTGGCCCAAAATTTTCCACAAAAGGAATTTCTTTTACCTCCCCATCAATTGTATTGTCTGCTAACCCGTGCTCGCTAGCACGACGGCGTCGTACAGTCACTCGGCGCGAACCGGGGTTCTGATCGGCTGCCTGGTAACGGCGCAGGAAAAAAAAAAAAAAAAAAAAGGCGCGAGCCGAGAACGCACGCCAACTCCCCGGCGTTTCAGCGTGCCGCAGACACGCTCGATCCCCTCGTCTAACTCGCTGCGTAAAACTCAGCCGCGCGCACACCTGCTTGCGAGCGCAAACGCACACGCGCGCGCTCGCCTCCCTCCCAGGCCCCTTCGCTTTCGAATCCTTCCCCTGCTGGCTGATGCTTTCGGCAGAGCTCTCGCGCTCGTGGCATCGGCGCCTCTTGTTTGCGAGAGAGCTGCCATCCCTCCCTGTTGTGTGATGCGCTTTCTTTCTTTTTTCTTTTGCGCGTTGAAAAAGTCACTTTACGGGCAGTTTAACAGGGCAAAGTCTTGTTAACGTTTCCGCCTCAGCTATTATGACTTTCCCGCACTTGGATTACTGGCAGAAAATCACTCTCCGCTGATATGTGGTCACTCTTGTCTCGCTTGTATCGCCAGATATAAATACTGAACCTGTTTTTCTGCAAACATAACGAGGACGATACGGCATTTAAGCAGGAAACCGCGTGCGAAACGTGAGGTCGTTTTTGACAAGTGAAGGCAGAGCGCTACATATTTATGGTATTTTCGCTGCATATGCATGGAGCCCCTGGTTCGGCGACGCCTGTTCAGACAGGAGCTGAGTTCCCGCGAACGGCCCGCGGTCTCCCGCGCGTGTTGCGTGGCGTACGTTCGGTCGGCGGCGTTAAAAGAGCTTTTCGGGGCTGCGTCGCAAGTCCGGTCATGCGGCGAGGTGGCTGCCGCTCGCCCGGAAAGATCCCGGCAGATATCATTTACATAATGAATTTGCCCCGCCGCTTCCTGCCGGAGCCTGCTGGAGATGACGCTGCGAGATAGACCCGTCCTCCGCTGCGCGCGGCCCGGGTGAGGCGTGGCGCTTTTTAATCGCTGGGCTGCATTCTGGCTGACAATGGGAAGAAAATAAACAAAATGCGCCGCCGCCTCTCGTTTGGGGCGTGAACCCTTCGCAGCCCCTGAACCCTGAAACTTTCGCGCTCTTTTGTAAACCGACTCCAGCGTGAGCACAGACTCATCACGGCGGTCATATTTTTTTTTTCTTTTATAGCACCTCGGCGGGGCTTTTTCTTTTTCTTCTTCGCGATGAGGCCGCACTTACCTTTAATCACACACCCACGGTGATCTGGTTTTAGAGCCGCGGCGAAGAATTATGTTCTTGCGTGTTCAGTGAATGGTTGGGTCTTTTAAAGTGGCCATTCGCAGTGCCCTAAAGGCCCGAGACAATAACTCCATATCATGTGCCTGAAATCTAAAAATATCCAGTTGGCTGTCGTAGGGGAGAAAGAAAAGCAGCAAACACAAATGAGAACCTGGAACGAGGGAATGTTGTTGATTTGAAATGGAAGCCAGCCAGCTATTAAAAAAATTTTCCCGGCGTCAATCAATCTGATTAATTGACGATTTCATCTCCGAGCCGTTGACATTCTTTGATTTGCTTTGTGATACAAAGAGGCGTCGGACAGGTTTGCTGCGTCTTGCCGCCGGGCGAGAGAGAGCGTCCCTGCAAACAGCGCAAGGTCGACGCATTCGCTATCGCCGAGATCATCTCGCTGACGAAAAGGAATGAATAATAAAATGGGGAAAAAAAAAAAAAAAAGTGGACGACGGCAGCTCAGTTGAAATCCGGCAACTCGCGGCCTACAACAACGCACCAAACTAACAAGCAAATCTTCACCTCCAGACAACTTCAAAGTTACATCACAGACCTCCTGAAAACAATCGCATCCTCTTCCTGTTTGGCTCGCGCGCGGGTCGGCGTCACGTGACGTCGCGGCGCGGTTGCAGCAAGACGTCGAGCCCGAGTCCGGCTCCGTCTGTCAGAGGACGCCGTTTGTCCGATGATGATGATGATGCTGCGAGGTGTTTGCTCTGCGCCGCACGCCGGCAGCGTGATGTAAAAGGAGACGGACAGGTTTCCTCCCCGCTGCCAGCGCCGCATTTGCATAACCTTGCTACGGTTGTGCTACACAAGAGCGTGTGTGTGTGTGTACCTCTTTGTGCAAGTAGGCTTCATTTTCATATGCAGCGTGCGCCTTAGGAAGTTTTTTTTTTTTTTATGAATGGGGAACTGAATGAAAGGCGGCACGTGTCAAAACACACACACGCGCACGCACTTCTGTACTGTACGTGCCCTGTTCCTGTGGGGCTCTTTTAGCACTTAGCGCTAACACGTCGCTAATGTAATTCATATTTACGCAAATTGCCGTAATAATCCCTGCCCCCCTCATGAACAGGGCCATAAAATGGCCCGTGAAACCGCCCCGGCGTCATTCGGCCAAAAACACAAACTGCGCCGAAGCGCGGCGCTCTGCCGCAGTCATTACACTCGCGGCCTGTTTGCAAGAGCCCGTCAGTTAAACTGGAGTTAAATTAAAATGGCTTGCCGCCATCGTGCACGCGCGTGTGTGTGTGTGTGTGTGTGTGTTCGGGGTGGTGGTGGGGGCGGCCCGTCGCCTGGATGCCAGCGCGTAATGACTGGATGAGACAGAGGGGGAATCGAGCGTAATTTGCTCCCATTAACTCTGATTAGAATCCGTTGCACCGCTGCGGCCGCGGCTAAAACACGGGGGCCATTTTTCTTCTTTAATTACAACATTGATTATCTAAAGTGAAGCTTTTAAATAAGCCTCGCGCACACGGCCAGCGCTTGTTTACGGAGGAGCTGGCAGGATATGTAAATATCATGTCTCATACATATACAGCAATACTGTTATTTGTTTGGTTGGGGTTTTTTTTAATGCTAAGATATTTTTGCTGCAGCTCGGGCCTCTGGGAAAGGGGGAGGAGGGAGTGAGGTTGGCACTGAGATAGAACGGGGGAGGGGGGACCTCCTCCCTCAAGGTTAATTATGCACTTATTGTTATGTGAAAGTCAGGCTTTCACCTCTACGTGTCGGCCGCCTTCGGGATGGAAATGAAGAAAAAAAAAAATAGCTGATTATTTATATACGCAGCACAAGCAGGGGGAGGGAGTGTGTGTGTGTGTGTGTGTGTGTGTGTGTGTGTGTGTGTGTGTGTGTGTGTGTGCGTGTGCGTGGGAGGTTTGAAGTTTCGCGTGTTTTAGCACCGGCTGCTACCATTCGCCTGAGCGCTAAACGGCTTCATGACTAATCTCGGCAGGATCTGTAAAAATAGTTTATCTATTTCTGCACACCCAAGATCAACACAGGAGTGTGTGTGTGTGTGTGTGTGTGTGTGTGTGTGTGCATCCAGCAGCAGCAGGGGGAAACACAACAAAAAACACCATTTTTAACAGGCGCAGGGGGAACGTCTGGACCGCAGAGACTTGGCTCGTTCATGTTACCGGTGTCAAGCTGTTGATTTGATTGGGCGGGACCTCTCAGGGGTCTAGGGTCCGCGCGGGGGGGGTATTGATCCGGCCCCATCAGTCAATTATGTATTTTTAAAAACCCTGGGCCTCGGCCTCAGCGCGGCAGACTGTCAGTTACGATAACCAATAACGAGGGAGTTTGTCGTCCCTCCGCTCGCTTGTTTTGGAAACAGTTGGTGTTGACTGGAAAATGTCTAAAGAGGGGCGAGTGAAAGAAAACCCAAAACAACACAATTTAATTTAGTTCCTGTGGGAGTGCACGATGTCGGATCGTCCTCTCCAGACGCAAAACGAGAGCTGTTGCTTCATTCAGGCGAGACGGAATTTAAACAAAAGAGAAAAGTTTGGAGTGGCTCAAAAACCACCCTGCGGTTCATGTTTTTTTCTTTTGTTTTGTTTTTTTTAACTAAGCCCTGATAAGAGCTCGACAAACACGGGGCGTGCGTCTTCAAAGACGAGCGCTTACTCGTCACCAGCAAACCGAATCAAACAAAACAAACAAACAACGGCCCAAAAAAAAAAAAAAAGGAAAAAAGAGAGAAATGTTGCGTTACCGGCCCGAGCGGCCTCCGTCCCGCTCTCTGTTCTGCGGTGGCGCGGCTCCAGCGCGCGCGCCGCATTTCCCTTTCGCTTCAGCGCCCGCCGGAGTCATTGTGGAACTGTGACTCGCTCTGCGACGTCTCATCGACTCCTGCGAGTCTGGGGAGTTTTGCTTTTGTTTGAACCCCAGCGCAAAGCAGGACACTGAAGGTTAGCACCAGCATGTTCCTTGAATGACTGAATGTTTTGGGAAAGGAGACAAATGAAATAGCATGGCTGTTGCATTATGGGAAGCGGGCAAAAAGCACCCTATGCAAATCGGCTGGATACTTGTCTTGTGCGCACGCTGCCGTCACTCACGCTCGTACCGGGGGAACGCTGGTCCAGCCCCTTTTTGTTTTTTGAGGGGAAGAGGTGAAGATCAGATCCGAGGTCTTCCTCGGTTTTGGGACTCCAGACTAACACGAGTCAAAGTCTTTGGCGCCGGATAAGTAAGTGGTGAGGGGAGTTTAAAAAAGAAACAGCGTGAAAAGAGCAGTTTAACATTCAAAATGAAGCAGGACATACGAGCCCACTTAATATGACACTGTGGGTTTTTAGGGGGGAGGGGTGGAGTTAATTTTAAGTTCAGCCGGTGCATCTCTGTCATCTGTCGTCAAGCAACTTCTCCACAGCGCGTTCTTCCGATTTTCACTTTCTGTTGCGTTTGACTCGGCCACCTCAGCACCGGTCGCCGCTTAAAGAGGAAGTCGATATGACCTTTGAAATTCCGGATTTGCTGTTTCTGTTCCCACCGCTGATCTCACGCCTCCGCGTAGACATAGCTGCCCAACGAAAAGCTTGATTTTTTTTTTTTTTTTTTCTCCGATGTGCAGGTGTAGCTCGGCACATTAACGCTGAAGCGACTCAGTTCAATACGACATCAGCGAGCGTTTCTGATTTGCGATCATTCGACTGAAGACTATGAGGCTTCATGAAAAAAAAAAAAAACAAAAAACACGGGATGTTTCAATTTTTCCTCGCTGTTCTTGCATAAAGATGATTTGAATTGAGAAACGTTCGGCGATAAAATGTCGCGCATCTGCCTGGTTTAGGAAAGAAAACCCGCACACCAGTAGAAACGCTGCGCGAGTTGTATGAACTCGGTAGTTCGGCTTTTTCCCACGCCCTGATTGTCTGCATGCTTTTTCAGTCTCTGCACGGTGTGTGCGTGTGTGTTCTCGGTTCTGTCTCTTTGCAGCCATCAAGGAGAAGTACAGCGACTGGACCGAGTTCCTCGTCCACGACCTGACCGGCTCCCGGACGGCGCCGGCCAACCTGCTGGAGGGGGTGAGCGCGCGTTCGTGTTTTTTTGGCGGTCGCATCAAAGCCGATATTTCAGGGTTTTTTTATGTCGCTTTGTGTCACACCCACAAAGAAGAACAGCGATTAAATGAAAGCGTTAGTTATGGCTTCTTCCTGTTTCACTCGGTGTTCGGAACGCGCGCGCCGCTCGGTTTCCCAGCTCGCAGCGAGCGGAATACGAGCTGCGCTACCCGGACAGCTCCCCCCGCGTTCTCCGGCTCCGCCCGCTAAAGCTCAACTCGGCCACCACACCGCTGTGCCGACTAACCGAGACCTGTCCCCCCCTGTCTCCGTCAGCCCCTGAGGGGTAAGAACACGGTGGACCTGATCGTGGAGGGCTCGGTCTTGGAGCTCCGGGACGTCTCGGACCCTTTCCTGTACTGGCCCGTCAGGGTGGTGCAGAACGTGGGGGGGAGGCTCCGCCTGCGCTACGCCGGGCTCTCCGAAGACCAGCAGCTTCAGGACGCCTGGCTGTTCTACCTGGACGTCAGGCTCCGGCCCCTCGGCTGGGCCCTGGAGAACCGTCTCGCCTTAGAGCCGCCCACAGGTGATCATCAGCTTCTCGTCTGCCGTCGGCCTGAAACTACTGCGGTGAACTCTCATTTTTCATAAAGTTAATTAGGGAGTGTAGGAGCACGGTAATGACACTTAATTAGTCGTTTTTCTTTCTTCTCTGGCCCTGATTTTATTTACGTTGGCCCGGACTTCCAACACTTGATGTTAGAAGTCAGAACCTGCCGCTACAGCGCCAGTATCTTGCCCCGAGGCGGGTCTGAACCTAACCACATGTCCACAACTTTAAGTCTTTTATGTTCACTTTCATCATCATTGTTATTTTCTCCAGTAATCACTCTAATCTTTGGTCTTTACACCAAGGTGGTGTCTTCAAATTTTCTCTGATCAATAGAAGAGTAGGAAAACTAGCTAATATTTAAATTTGATAAGTCACGATCAGTTGGTTGGCGCGATCATTTTTGTCGGCTCGACTCCAAATTGGTGCTTTAAATAGTAAGAAAAAAAAAAAAAACAGGATTCGCCTACAGAATTTCATTTTGTGTTTCCAAAAAGTCAGCGGAAACGCGTACAGATGCACAAAACGGGTTGCAAAGGATACGAAGGAATAAAAACGAAATAAAAAGACGCGGCGTCTGTTTTCTCCTCAGAGCTCAGGTCTCTGAAGAGCGGGCCCGACTGGCAGCGGGCTCTGGAGGACGCTCGGCTGGACGGGCAGAAGAGTCCGCTGCCGCTCGAGGTGTTCAAGGTGAGCGAGAGTTTGCGCGTTTGCCCTTCACGCTGTGTGTGTGTGTGTGTGTGTGTGTGTGTGTGTGTGTGTGGTTGGCACACGGCCAGCCTGCAGGACCAGCCGGGTGAGACAACCTGTTGTGCTGTTGTCTGTGGCTGATTAATGATGTGGATAATGTGGTTTTGGTTTTTTTTCCATGAAAAGAAAAAAGAACCATGTACCAAAACGACATCGTTCTTTCTGGCTCCACGTGAACCCGAGTAAATATTTTGTCATTATTAATCAACTACGGGAAGTTTCGTTCTGCAAACAAACTGAACTGCGCGCTTCAGAAAGAAATCCTCCAGAAAGCCACAGTCGCACAAAAATAAAGCTTTACCAGCCGTAAAATTATAATTCCGCTGATCTAAGTCGAAGGAGGTCTTCAGTACGAGCCTGCGCTCATTTCATATGAGCAGCAACTGTCGCCGGGCGGAATGCGAGGATGAAATGACTCCTTTCGGTCACGCGATCTTGTTCTTGCACATCAGCGGCGGAGACCCTGCTGCCTTAAAGCAAACACTCGCTGAACTTTGAGCCGCGCACAAGACAAATCCAACGCGCGCGCCGCGGAGATGAATGAGTAACGCGCCGAGAGAACAAAAACGAGGCCCGGATGACAAAACCTTCTTCTACATCGCACGCACACGCCAGGCGGAATAAGGAGAACCACGGCAAACCTGCCAAACACACGGATAAAAAAATAGTAATAATAAAACGTTACGTTAATTTTAAAAACTTTTCCATGAGAATCGCAGTCTTAATTCGGATAAAGAAAATCTCACTGTCCAGAACAGCGGGCCTTTCCTGCAACAATACGAAATGTATCTGTTTCCAGCTGGTTTTAGAATGAAAAGAGGACGACAAGAAAATCAGGCAAACAGCCGAAACATCATCAAATGAAAGACACAAAAATATCTACAAAGCACAGAATAATAAATCGCCGATGGTTTAAAAAAAAAAAAAAATTAACACTGAGTTTGGCCTGAGAGAGCCGAGCTCATGTCATTAAACTAAACTGGCAAAGCCCGCTTGCCTCGCCGAGCGCTTCATTCATTACTCGCCCACCCAGCAGGGTCTGCATCGACCTACATTGTCTTGCGCGTGTGTGTGTGTGTGTGTGTGTGTTATCAGAAGTGGAGCACATTCGTTTAAAGGCTCTGACTTTACTGTGTCAGGACCACGTGGACCTGCCCAAGCACTCCTTCAAGCTGGGGATGAAGCTGGAGATGGTCTCCGGGTGGGAGCAGCTCAAGATCTGCCCCGTTTCCGTCACCAAGGTGAGTCGACCCATCTTAAAATAAAAATACAGGTTACGTGGCATATTCTGACTTTTAATCCAAAGTTTGGATCCAGTTCCAAAAACCTCGGAATCCTCCTCATCTGCCATGATACACCTCCACAGAATCTGCTTTTTCTGTTTTTTGCCCTCCCCAGGTCTACGACGAGATCTACTTCCAGGTCACGCTGGACGACCTCTCCGCCGACGCCAAGCCTCGCTCGGCAGTGTGCCACGCCAACTCGCCCGGCATCCTGCCCGTGCAGTGGTGCCTGAAGAACGGCGTGGGCCTGGAGAGGCCCCGCGGCTACGAGGGCCAGGACTTCGACTGGGCCGACTACCTGAAGCAGAGCGGGACCGAGGCGGCCCCCGACGCCTGCTTCCCCGAGGTAAGGCCGGGAGGCGGCGACGCTGCCGGGACACACAAAATGATGCAGAATGCAGCGTCGCGGCGGCCAGGAAAGAAGAAAAAAGGGCAGCCGTGTGGCCAAATGTCTGTTTTTTGCAGCAGTGCACGGCGCTGCATATTTCATCAGGCCCCTCAGGTGCAGTGTGACATGAAGCCAACCTGCCAAAATCACTGTTACAGCACCTTGTAAATGGGCCTTCAAGGGGAAAATCACTTTGTAACCTGTAACCTGAGCCCGGCCTTTCGGTTACTTCGGGTTCGCTGTCCTGAATGTAAACCTATCCCTGTCGTTCTCTCCTGTGTGTGTGTGTGTGTGTGTGTGTGTGCGTGTGTGTTCAGACATGGCAGACCAGAGGCTTCGCCAAGGACATGTGGCTGGAGGCGGTGAACCCTCACCGGCCGGTGGAGGTGTGTGTGGCTCAGGTCACGCAGGTCAGAGGACGCCTGCTGTGGCTCCGACTGGAAGGTACAGACACGTGTGTGTGTGTGTGTGTGTGTGTGTGTGCACGCGTACATGCGCGTATGTGTGTGTGACAACTCCCTCACCCCTCCTCCCTCCCTCCCTTTCTCTCTCTCTGCTGTCCACCCGTCTCCAGGCGTGGCAAAGCCCCTGTCCGAGTGCATCGTGGACGTGGAGTCCGTGGACATATTCCCCGTGGGCTGGTGCGAGGCCAACGCTTACCCTCTGACCCCCCCGCTCAAACCTGTTTGTATGTACACACACACACACACACACACACACACACACACACACACACACACACACCCCTCCCAGCTTGTGGCAGCCTGAGACAAACGCTCTCTGTCTCCTCCACAGGCCAGAAGCAGAAGAAGATAGCGGTGGTCCAGCCAGAGAAACAGTAAGAAAAACAAACCCGTATTTACCAAAACTCACCACGAGTGGAGGATGACAGGTGTGTGCGTGCGTGTGTGTGTGTGTGTGTGTGTGTGTGTGTGTGTGTGTGTGTGTGTGTGGGGCGGTACTTAATGCTCATTAGAGTCGCAGCGCAGCCTCTTCTCCGCCCTTTCACCCAAGCGTCTGAAAAGCTGAGCTGCAGCGTGATTCAGAGCTGTTGTGTGGTCTACAGTAATAACGTCACAGCGCAGATACTGATTCCCGATATAACGATATTCATTTACAATCTTTTCCATCCGAGCTTGTACGCATCTGCGCTGCACTTTTCCATCCTCTCGGCGTGAATGAATAATGGATTTCGAGCGCCGTGCCAAAACAAATTAAGTGAAATAAAAACAGAAACTCCTCGGCCGTGCCCAGAATTGTTCACCGATTCTCCATGTTTTATGCAACAGGTTACTCAGTAGCACGAGTTAAAGCGCCGTTTTTTCTGTCAGGACGCGACGGCCAAACGAACGTACGGCCTTTGTACGTCACTGTCGCTGAACCACAGCACGCCCGTGGCCTGTTCCGCCTCAGCGTGACCTGGGAAACGGTTTAGATCGCGACTCTTATTGTTTTCTACCTTTTCTCTCAGAAAAAGAGGAAGAAAAAAAACCAAAACCAACTCCCCGAGGCTGTTCCTCGCCGTCGCTCCGGAGCCATTAATTGAAACAGTGGCTTTTGGGAGCAGAAATTGCCTTCCCGCGGCGCTGATTGATTTTGTTGACGGATGGCACGTCGCGCCGTCGGCCGCGGCAACGGAGCGGGAGAAATATGTGGTCGTCAGCGGCGCTTTGTCAGCTCGCTCGTCTAACCTCTAATTCCATTTCTCACCTTTGGGGGAATCTTTTCATCAATACCCCCCCCCGCCCCCTTCACCCCGCCCCGCCACGCCATGCCGCCGCTCTCTAACTCACCTGCTTCCACAGCTGACACAACCTGTAACGGCCGCTGTGCAGATTGATCGACCGAACGAGCGATCGTTCGGCCCCTCTTGTCGTTTCCCGTGTGATTCGATCAGCACAGATAATTTCATTGATTAGCCGCACCGGAATTGATCGCCCGTTTCCTGCAGGTCGGCCCCGTCCCCGTCGGTGGAAATGACTCCCGTCAACCACTGCCAACCCGTCGCCATGGACCCAGGTAAACGCACGGCACGCCGCAGACGGTCCATCTCCATTAATTAATGCTAATGAGCCGCCGCGATGGGAGGGGAAGGGGGAAACCTCCGTCTGGCCGCTCTCGCGCACATCGCCCGGGTCGCGACGCTCGAGCTTCCTCGTCCTTCAGGTGAACCGTAGGTGTGGGCAGAGCGACATTTCCAGGCTGGAAAGTACTTTCTGTTCTCACGCAGATGGACTCTGAAACTTGGTTTTTGTGCAGCTGAAGACTCGATTGATTCTCAGACAAAAAAAAAATTGGCATGTTGCAGCAGGCGGAGCGTAACAGGATTCAAACCAGGGCCGCGGCACTGTATATATATACGTTATATCATACAGACAGACGGGGAGCAGCTTGAGTGTATTTTACGTCAGAAAGTGCACATGAACATAAAAGTACAGCGACGCTGAGCTGCTTGTATAAAGAAAACTCTTTATTCATGCAGCCGCCATGAAAGGAAATCAGGAATACAGAGAAGGAGCTGCTGTTTACCATAAGTAGGAAGTATTGCTACCAATGCTAAGTATAGATGTGGGTGTCAGTAAGATCAAAAGCAAGAAATAAACAATAAAAAAAAGATCTTTGGCATATTTGTGCCATATTTATTGCAACTGATGCTTTGTTTACAGCGTCCTCCAAACCGATGGGATTAGAACTCAAAAATTTCAAAAATGCGGGTTTCTCCTTTAAGTGACGGTGGGCAGGTGCATCTATTTCTGGATGCATGGATACGGTGATGCTTTTTTTTTTATGTGAGCAACACGTAATGTTCAAGCACAAAAAGGGGGGGGGGGGGGCGGCGCCGTTTCCACGAGACCCCTCGGCCTCGTTTCCGAGCTCCCCGTTCAGAAACCACCCACTCGCTCATGCATATTCATCGCCTCACCCAATTACCATCCACCCCTGGCGCTGCAGGCGCCAGGTGCCGGCGGTTAGTCGGGGTGGGGCGGGCTGAAGGAAGGGTGGCGGACCGGCATCGTACAGTCCGCCCTCGCTTCACCTCTTCGTGTGCGGGGGGGGGGGGTCACATAAACAGGAAGTACAGTTTGTACTGTACTGAACTGCGTGGTGAAATGCCGAGGGTCACGTACTAACAATATTATCTGCAATTAAAAAACCCAACAGATTTATGTAGTATTGATCTAAAGGAGAATTTACAGACTGGCCCACGATCAAAAATAACACAAGACTTGTTTAAATTTACTCTCAGATTGTGCGCCCTACGCTCACTCCATTTTTATGTGCACTTTTGCTCGGATGACTCAATGTAGTGATGATAAATTCTCTAAAAAAAAAAAAGTTTAATGACAACATTGCTTATTTAATGGAGACAGTTATTGACCTGTTGCTAGGTAACATCCCCGTTCACGTTCTTTCCTCTGTCCCAGGCTCAGCCAATGGCAGATACTGCTGCGCCAAGATTTTTGTCAACCACCGCTGCTTCTCAGGACCGTATCTCAACAAGGGGCGCATCGCCGAGCTGCCGCAGGCCGTCGGACCCGGGAAATGCACCCTGGTCCTCAAAGAGGTGGGCTGATGGGGCGGGGGGGGCTGGTTAATCAGGGAGTCACACGCTTTCACAGGGAGAGGAGGGCTGACGGGGGATTGAAGGGAGGGGAGGAGGTGGGAGACAGCGACGTCTTGTTAACCGCCCGCGGTGTCCCGGCGGTGCCTTCGTTTTTCGCGCGGCGAGCTGTCAGTCAAGTGTGTTTACACAAGCGCGCCGTCGCCGCTGCTCAGCAAAACAACCGCTTAATTTCTCCAGAGGCCGCGTCCGCGTGCATCGTTCGTCCTCCGCGCCTCGATCCCGGTTCGCTCTGATTTGCTCGGGCTGAGCGTCGGTTTCTTTAATCTGGGCTCCCTGCTTTTCACCTCCAGCTGCTGAGCATGCTGATCAACGCCGCCTACAAGCCCGGGCGAGTCCTGAAGGAGCTGCAGGAGCTGGAGGATCAGAGCTGGGACTGCCAAGAGGAGACCCTCAAAGCCAAGTGAGCCGAGCGAATTGCAACAAAGTGCAGTGAGATGTTCTTCCCCTCTGAGTCGGCGTCTTGCCGGATCTGGTCATTTTTCAGGCGCGCTTTCATTCAACTCGATAATCCCCAAAATGGGATTCCCTGTTGGTTTTCCTGCTTAATGTTTTCTAAATCATCATAAATCACCACATCATTTCCCCTGTTAAGATCATTAGCGTGCCGCACAGGAAGCCCTGGTTCTTTTTCTTTTTAGATTTTCTGTCATTATTTCGCCGCTGCAGTCAGTTTGCTTGAGCCGTCGCATGCTCTTCCACCGCCGGCCGCACGGAGCCAAATTACGCCACAGCTTCGGGGCCGCGCACTTGTTTGTGCTCTGGTGAAAAGAAAAGCCTTTTTTTTTTTTTTTAAAGCCGGGCCCGAAAGAGAGAGCGAGAGAGTAATAAGTTCGGGTGAGTCACCCGTTTCTTCATTTCCCCGATAGAGAGAGAATTCGCTCCGGTGTTTACAAGTTCAGAAGGTTCGCCAAAATGTATTCGTCAGTAAAGTCTCATTCGTACTTTCTGGTTTTGTCGCGGTGGATTTTTGATATTTCGATGACTTTCAAATTAACCTCAACCCAATCGGACATATGCTCATCCCCGTCTCAGTTAGCTCTGTTTCCTGTTTGAGGACACCTTCCTTATGTTTTCTACTACCTCCTACTCTTGTTATTTCACTTTCGCCGCATCGCTTGGGTTTTTCACCTCCTTATTTCGCAGTGAATTTTAAAAATGTAAAAAATGTGAACAACAACTTCCACGTTTTGGACTATATTAAGGATTGAGTCAAAGGATGTGGTCTGAACTTCTGCTGATTCACACGCAGGCCGGATTTGTCTTCGAGCGTTGCCTGCAGATCGACTCAGCTGTTCTTACTTTAGCCATTAGAATGAGAGGTTGCAAAACTGCACCCACCTCCCACCTCCACATCATTAACGCACAGGCGGTCGTTTCTCATCAACTACGTGACTCTTTATTAGTCCCAATATTTGCATTAGCTCGACCAAGACCGAACTTTTAAAATGCATGTAAGCACCTTGGTCCGGCTGAAATCAAACTTCTAATAGTGGAGCAGATAACGTGATTGGGAATCAGACTCAGTTCTCACCCCAGAAGTCAAACAAAATGCGTAACAGAAGAAGAAGCTGCTAACAACAGGCTAATAGTGCTAACAGCGCTAACAGCGTTGTCGTCGAGTGACGAGTGATAGTGTGAATCTTTTCTGAATAAGAAGTGCAGTGCACAGCACGTATGAAACGTACAGAGCTGTAAAGCCCTCCATGTTTGTATGGCTCGATATGCTAACAGTCTGCTGCTAGCTAGTGATGTAATAGGTCAGCTGGTCATACAGTAAAGTAGTTTCATTATCTGTCGTTCTCATAAATAAAAAGAGGAAATGCTCTGATGACGCCTCCCCTCCCCCACCCACAGATATAAAGGGAAAACCTACCGCTCCACCATCCGGATAGTCCGCCTGGCGGACCAGATCCCGGACTTCTGCCGCAAGGTGTGCGTGAAGCTGCAGTGCTGCCCCAACCTCTTCAGCCCCGTCCTCGTCGCCGACAAGTGCCCGGAGAACTGCTCCGTTCAGACCAAAACCAAATACAGTGAGTGTCTGTAATTAAGCGCGAGCACTTCCCCCGCCACAGCTATGAAGGCGACGCAAATCAGAGCTGCAGAGTGTATAATTGCCCCTGATGAGTAGCTGAAAGTTGTTTTTTTTTTTTTTGTTTTGTTTTGTTTTGGGCGCATTGTTCTCATCCTTTTTGCGTCCCGCAGCCTACTACTACGGCAAGAAGAGGAAGCTCTCCAAGCCGACGGGTGGGGAGGAGACGGCGGAGGGGGAGCTGGCCAAGCCGGCGCGCCGCAGGAAGAAGAGGAAAGCCATCTTCGTGCAGAAGAAGAGGCGCTCGTCCGCCGTGGACTACACTCCCGCCGGCTCGCCTCAGGTCGGAGCGCGCGCGCGCCTCCTGTCGCGTTCCCTGCTGCTCGCGCGACGGGCATGGGACTGTTCAGTCAGAAACAAACTCGTGAACGTGACACAGGCAGGAAATTGAAGACCGCGCTCTCATAATTCATATCTTCTTGACAGCGATTAAAGGCTGTCAGTTTTTTTTTAAAAAGTAACTATGTTTAGGGTTTCCTTTTTTGGTGATGTACAAAGCTCTGGAGTTCAGCCATGTTTTAGGGGGCTCTGAGCTGGCTGACAAATTGTTTGATGAATGTTTGATAATGTTTCAAGATCCTAATCTCTAGCCACGAGAACAATCGCACACATCCTTCCTCTGACCCCGAGCCTCACTGCCCCCCTCCCCCCTTCAGGACAGCGACGAAGGCGAAGACGACGACGAGTTGCAGTCGGGCAGCGAGGGCAACAGCTCGGAGCCCCGCGACGACCACACCGACGCCTCCTCGGTGGAGGTGACCAGCAGCCGCCCCCGCCGGGCCGCTGCGCTGCGCAGGGCCGTCAGCGCGGGGGGCGCCGCGGGCGGCCAGGAGGCCCACGAGTTCCGCAGGAGGTCGACCCGCTCGCTGTCCGCCTACAACCAGAACAACAGCAAGTACCAGCCGGCCAAAGGACAAGACGTGCCGGTAACGGAGGTCCGGTCGCTGGTGGTTAAACCCATGAATCAATTCATCTTTTTTTAACTTTTTAACATGATGTTTCGCTCATTTTGTGTGCGTGTCAGGTGGAGGAGGAGGAGGGTCAACTGGTTTTGGACAGAAACCCACTGGAGTGGTCCGTGGACGAAGTGGTTCAGTTCATCAACTCCACCGACTGTGCGTCACTGGCCAACATCTTCCAGGAGCAGGTGCGTACGCGCGCGCGCGCACTCGCATGCACGCACGCACGCGGCGTTTTAAACATGTCCGCCCGGTCTCTCCCCCCGCGCAGGACATCGACGGCCAGGCCCTGCTGCTGCTGACTCTGCCCACGGTGCAGGAGTGCATGGACCTGAAGCTGGGCCCCGCCATCAAACTGTGTCACCAGATCGAGCGCGTCAAGGTCGCCTTTTACAGACAGTACGCCAACTGACCGAGCCGTCGCGTCGCATCGGACAGCTCCTGGTGGGAATCTCGTGGAATGTTAGTTTTTTTTTTTAGCGGATTTCCAGCTTCCGACTTCCAAGAAGAAGGAATATATATATATATATATATATATGTATGTATGTATATTTGGAGCGGTTGCATTGGAAAAGCAGGAACTAAGCTACGACGTGAATCGTGGAGGATGTTCGCCTGCGAGGAGTCGAAGGATCGATTTCTTTGGTCGCCGCCGGCGTGAAAATGCGACGCGGCGCCCACACGGATTTCAAAAACAAATCTGTGAAGACGGACACTTTTTAATGTGGATTTCTTAACTTTTCATTCCCATTTTATGTGTGATAGATACAAAGACTTTTCCCGCCTCGGTGTGACATAATTGGTTCTTAGAAAAAACTAACTATATTCGGAAAGTATTTAACAACCCAAGAAGTAATATATTTGGAATATTTATTGCAATCCTTATTTATAAGGAAGAGATCTTATCTATTTGGATGCAGAGAAAAGGCTTAAAGAGTCACGGTGTCGACCGAAAGATTAAAGGACGTGTACGCAGTTTCGCACAGAATACGGAAACCACAGTTCGCACCTCAGATTTGGGTCACAGGGGGAGGGGCAGAGAGACAAAAAGAGAAAAGAGAGAGAGAGAGTGTATCTCCTCTCATTGTCACAATCACATGAAACAATCATGTAAGCTTTTTTTTGTGTCCATCTATGCAAAGGTGTTGCAGATATTTTTGATAAGTGAGACAATAAATTTCTATGGATTTTTAATGCGATCTGGTGCTTTCCCGCTTTCGGTTTTGTGCTTTTTTTGTAATCAGCCGCGAGGAAAGACACAGTAGAAAGGAAAAGTCCCTGTTTAAAAAAAAAAAAAAAAAAAATCCCTGGACTGCCTTTCGGGGGTTACTGCTGCTGACTGTGTCCACTTACTGTAACGATGACTCGCACAACGGAAATTATTAGGATGTAACCATCACGCTGCGTTTCAAGTTTAGTGATTCATGGCTGACAGTCCATCTGATTGTTTGCGCGGTTCCCATTTGAACGCTAACGGGCGTAACGGCGCCGCCCCAGCAGAGCTCCGCGTGCGACAGGGCCTCGGCTGCTTTCGTGGAGGACGAAGGGTTAACGACCGCTCCTCCTCCTCCTCCTCCTCGTCTGCGCGGCGGAGATATAGGAAGTCGGACCTCGCCGTGGTTAGCACAACAAACGCGGCGTTGTGCAGCCAGTCACGGTCAAAAGAGGAGCTGTGCTCCTCTCTCCCCCCTTCATTTAGACAGAACCATTATCTGTCGAGAAAGGAGTGCGCGCGGTGGAAATGTGAAGTTATAAAAAAAAAAAAAAATCCAATAAGCTGGAAAAATACGCGCCAGCCCTCTCTTTAACTCCCCAGACACACGGGGGAAAAAAAAAACAACCTGCCATAATGTCACAACCCTTCATTGTATAGCTGCTTATAAAACAAGTCTGGTTTCAGTTCACAGTTATTCCTCTGTTATGACGCTGACATTTATACTGCGAGTCAAACTGCGGCTCGACATTAAAAGTAAAGACGGTGGAGCCGGCGAGGAAGCGGCTGACGTAGCGGCGCTGCGCCGGGCGACGGCGTCGCAAGAGGCCGGGTGCTCAGACTGTTGCTGCGCTGCGGAATCCACTTAATGGCTTTTCACACCCAACTCACTTTGTAGTGAGTCACTACCTTATACTGTTGCCTGGCAACATAATATCAAGCATCACACACACACACACTGTTTGCATGTGAATACAAAGTAGCAGACGTGTAAACAGACGGGGAGTTCAACTGTCTTATCAAGCTCCTAATAGCTTCTCTTATTATAAAAAAAAGATCAATGCTGTTGACAGGACGTCAGATCACGACTGATCAAAGCGCCCGTCACCCAAGCCCCTTCCCACAGATATCCGACATTCATCCATGATTTTTAATCACCTCTCTTATTCCTGCGGAAAACCGGCCAATCAATCAACTCCACATCATGTCTGACTCCTTCCAGCGATTCTATATGTCCAACAGACGGATGACTTCATACAGTAAACAAGTCTACGGCGGATACGCCTGTACTGGTGTGTTCACTGTAGATCAGGAATATTTGTACTACACTGAGGCAGCTTATCAGATTTATTTATTTTTTTTTGACATATGCAGTAATACTCCCCCCCGGGAGACTCTGATTTGCGGAATATCCCTTTAAAAATCGCTGCCGACCGGCGCCCCGCTCAGCGGCGAAGTCGGCGTGCGCAGGTTCCCGATCGCGAGCGACACGCCCCCATCATTACCGCGTTTCGTCACGCACGCGGCTGAACCCGTCAGGACGGCCCGACGCTTGGGTTTATCCGCGGAGCGCAGCCGGGAGGAAGGAAGCGCCGGGAGCCTCCCGAGCCGAGCTCCCGATGAAATGTAGGTCAGCCGCTCCGCCGCCCGTGAGAGTGAGAGACAGATATATATAAAAAAACAACCAATAAAGTGTTTTTTTTGTGTGTGTGTAAAATTCATTTAAAAACAAAAGAGGTAAGACAAAAGTTTCCATCCTGAACCCCCCTGACCTCTCCAGTAACGCAGGCAGACGACATGTTTGACGCTGCACTTCTTGTCTGGAATGGAAACACACTTCTGTGGCTCCCTCCTCCTACCTACTGAAACCCGCAGCCTGAATGGAACAAGTCCCCCCCACCCCCGACTGTGCCCGTTCGAAAAAAACTTGGCGATGAGCTCCTCCTAAAAAAAAAATGGCAGCCTCCCGGAGAAAACGCCTGCGCTCGGCCGCGCCCGGCCTCGGCGACGTCGCCCCGGAGCGGCCCGGCGAGGAGCTTCGAGGGCTCGGCCGGCGCGGGGGCCGGGTCCGAGAGAGGGGGGAGAAAAAAAAAGTGGGGGGTTGGAGAAGGAGGAGCGAGGGAGCTGAGGTCTGGCGGTTGGAAACGATACCGAGAACGGCACCCAACGCCGAGGCTGACGTGCGGCTGTTCCAAAATGTTAGATCTGACGCTGGAAAACATACGACTGCTTCTGTTTTGTGTTTTATTTCAACCACCGTGTTTTGCCTTTTAAATGGGATGCAGTCGCATGATGCTAACCTTTCTTTCTTTCATATAACTACACACAGTTGTATTTAAATGTACAGATGCCAACGTCCCGTGGAAATGCCCCGAAGACCATGTGATGTGCCCAAAAGCTCCAGAGCAAACAAGCGCGTGCGACCGAGACGCAACAATCGGCTGCCGACTCTCGAGACCCCCCCCCCCGCCGATCGTCGTCAATATGTCGTGGAAGCAATCAGAAGGTTTGAGCTGTAATCGATCGACGAAGAAGCGAGGTGGCAACAAACGGGCGCACGCTCACTGCTTTGTTACAAAAAAAAGAAAAAACTATGGAGGACACAACGAGCTCCAGAAGCTACACTCCAAGCCCAGCGTGTGGGACAGGACACAGGTGATTTCATTATGTGTGTGTGTACGTGTGTGTGTGTGTGTGTGTGTGTGGATATGAGTGGATGTGGGGGAAGGCGAGGTGTATGGTTAACCATAGCTGCCTCTGACACACACACAAACCATCGCTTGCATTGCACTGCAGACTTGAAATCTAGGTCATGGTAACACACACACACACACACACACACACACACACACAAACTCAGTGTTTAAAGGCTCAACAGAGAGAGAGAGAGAGAGAGCACAATCAGAGGCGATGAAGACGAGGCTCCAACTACAAACACTTGGACTTTTAATCAGCGTTTCACCGCTTCATCTTCTCACACCTCGTTTTTTTTTTGTGTGTGTGACGAGGTGTTGCGTTTTCATCTCTCTCTCTCTCACTCTCTGTTGTAGCCGCTTTCCTCTCAACCTGCCGCTTCTCCTGACTCGACGCCTTGTAACACAAGACGGACACAAAAAAAAAAACAAAAAACCAACAACCAGAGGTGTGAAGTTGTTGCAGTGAGCTGCGGGTTGCAAGAGCAGGCGTTTCCAGCTGAGAATAAAGACGGTGGACTTTTCTCAGTCAAACGTCCCCAACAGTAAGCTACCGACGCAGAAGAAACCAAGTCCTAATATGGAGCGATGATAACGTTAACTGAAACAAACAGGTGAAATATGAACAGAAGACGTTGTTTGGCTCCCTCGGGGGCAGCCGATCGTTAGTTGACATGCAGATCGCCCGGAGGCTAATTTGATTGTGTTTTTACGAGCATAATTAAAAAGCTGCAACTGAGCGCAGGGGAGCATTTTTCATCCTCGCTGTTGTACGTTAGACAGTCGCGATCTGGACGACCGGGGCGCTGAGTTGGGATGACGCGCGTCGGTGAAGGTCGGGCCGACGCTCGGCGCCTGCCCGGGGATCACGTGACCGCGTCGGAACGGACGCCTCGCTGAGTTCTACTGAGGCAACGGCAAAAACCTCACGTTTCCCGCCGATTCGCACAAACTGCAGAATTCGGCGGCTGCAGCGGAACCTCTCTGCGTGATCCCCCGCGTGTCCACAGGAATATTTTTTAAAAAACCCCAACAAGTTAAAAGAAAAATGTAAAAAAAAAATCCGGTGCAGCAGCCATTTTTAAAACCGGCCTCCTCTGCGTGGAGACTTTCCCGGCTCCTCCGAACTCAGATTGCAATCCCAACCCAGCCAGGCGTGTCTCATAAGTGACGCGCTCCCTGAGCGTTTGATAAGCTAATAGACGTGATTCAGACACCACTCAGTATTGATTAATGTTTAGCGGGGGGGTTGAATGGCGGCCTATCTGGAGCATCGCACCTCTGTCTGTACGACTGAGCAGCTCCCCCCCCCTCCATTGTTCATTATTCATTAGTCTTCTGGACTGCCTGCGCGACTCCCGCCCATCTGCTCCAGCTCCATTTCCATACGCCCGCCTCGACCGAGCGAGGCCCACATCTGATACGCGGAGAGGGAGAGAGAGAGAGTATAAATTCATCTCTTTTTCTCCTTCATCTCTATTTCAAAAGGTACTGCATTCATTGATGATATCATTGGGGGGGGGGGGTGGATGAAATGATAAAAATGGAAATAAATGGCTGCTTTGAAGAGAGACGGCAGAGTGCTGGGGCTGGTGTGGGGAAGAAAGAAGTGTGTTTGAGTTCTCAAGGGGGGCGGGGGGCACGGGAGGGGATTTTTAAAAAAAAAAAAAAGAAAGACAGAAAGAAAGAAAAGGAAATGTATAATTAAGAGTTGGCTGAGCAGTCTGCCTACATGGGAATTCACGCTGAATAATCAGACAGAAAATATTCATGGGCGTTTTGCCTCATTTTGTAGCTTCGGCATGGGTTTTTTTTTTCCACTGTTATCATTTGTGCTGTAAATTGAATATGTTCATTAAATTCATTTAATTCGTTCTGTTAAAGTTGCACCACAGCCTCTCCATGTGGGGGCTGCTGGAGAGAGAGAGAGCTGTGACTGGTGTTTCTGATTTTGTGACCGATAGAATTTATTTATTATTTTTCATAAAAAAGGTACCTCCATGCTCTCTAAAATAAACTTGACAGTTTCCCCGAGAGCTCTTTTTTTTTAAATTGGTGAAACCGCATCAACATTTCTAATGGGAATTTACTCCGGCTTAAGCCACGCCCCCCCATGTCTTCCAGCGCTATCATTGATCGGCGTACGGTGCGTAATCAATCAAACTGCCATTCATCCATCATATCAAGAGGTGCGTGACAGTGACTGGCCGACTCCGGATTTTTCGATCGAAGACCGAATTGATCGGAGACGCCGTCGTCTCTCCCGCTGGATTAAAGTGGGACACAGAAGCACAGCGGCGTCCCGTCCCCGTGGTGGAGGAGCCCCGCCGGTAAAAACACTCCAGTAGAGTATCACTAGCTGAGTCCAGCTCTGTTTTACACAGTTACCTCTTCCCCACCTCAGAGGAACACAAAGTCACAGTGTGACACAGCTCGCGCGCTGCCAGGCTTCAGGAGCACCCATCAGCCACTTGAGAGGTTTGAGGAGAAAATGAGGGGATTATCAGCGACCGTAGAGTGGGATTAACTCTGTGTGTGTGTGTGTGTGTGTGAGCTCGGCCCTGACCGGCAGGGCCCGCTGTCAGTAATGTGAGACCAGCCCCCGTGTTGGTGGTGGTTCATCTGCGGAAGGTCGATTAAACACAGCTCTCCTCCTCCTTTGCTGCGTCAGGGAAATTCAAAACCTCGCCGGACTCGCAGACGACACATTAGCATGCACTGGGACGATGTACAGTATATTTATATATATACTGTATCTGCTTGATCCATATCAGATATCTGACTGCGTGTGTGGCACAAGTTTGTCCCTGAACAGAGCTGCAGAGACATTTTTCCTGGCATCTCACCTCAAACACAAACTTCAATGTATTAACGGAAACGTTTCACGGGTTTCGTGTGAACACACCGACGATTCCCGTCAAGGGCAGGTCTATGTTGAAGTCTGCGGGGACAAACCAGAAAGTCACAAAGTCAGGATTAACTAAACCCGCGCTTTAACCTGAGTTTGTTTCTAAGACTGAATCGGAGATGGAGTTTGATTTCTCAACATTAAAGTGACTTTTTTTTCTTTTTCATTCCTACGTTTTTTGTTGAGATGATGATGTGTTAACATTCAAGGTTAAAAAAAGATGAAGAGAAGTACACAGTATTTGTTGGTTATATAATATAGAGGAAAGTGTCCTAATATTACTTCAATGCTACCACTTGTTTCAGCTGAGAATGTTACACGGTATTCCTACGAGTACTACATTTATTCAGCAGCTACGTACTCTTATTAAATGTACTGTGAATAAGATTGAATATACTTTATATGATGTATACTGCATGATGACTGCTTGTACTTTTCATGCTGAGTTAATATGTACTTTTACTTCAGGAAAATGCCAACTGCAGGTTTTTTTTTCTTTTTTACTTGAAACGGATATTTTGACATTGTGGTACGATTTCTGAAGTGAAGGATCTGAGCACTGAGACGCGGACAGTACGATAAATCTTTCATGGATCTGAAATGCTTCATTTTCCCTTTTCCCCGTTGCGCACGCTCATCGCTCCCTCTTTGTCCTCCTGCAGGGTGTGCGCGCGCGTCGTGTGGTACTGTGCCGCAGGCACCGAGCGCTCTGCCCAGATGTTTTAATGCCGCCCTATGTGCCTGCACGTCTTTTCTGTTGTGTTTTTTTTTTTTCCGTCCCGCGCTCGTAAAAGTGGTCGATTTTTGTTCCTCTCGTCTCGCACCTGCGTTTGATTTTTTTTGTTTTTTACGCCGTGGTCGATTTCACCTGCCTTTAAAATGTTTTTTGTTTTTTTGTTTTTAAGTTCTCAAACAGCTGACTCATTTCCTTCCTTCATTCTGTATCATCAACTGCTGCACAGCCATGGTCCCAGTTTAGTAATGCATGAGCTCGCTGCACTGCTGGTGTGTGTGTGTGTGCTGTATTCAGGTAGAAGGTGAGCGTGCGTGTCTTTCCTTTTCAGTTTGAGAGGCTTTTTTTGTATCGCGAAAAACACTCAGTCCTCAGTTCATAAAAATCTGTGTGTCGGTATGCAATATGAATGTGCAGAAAAGAGAAGCGGCTGGGGGGGGGGGTGTATAAAAAAAAATGTCTGAGAGGAGAAGGAGGTGGAGAAGGAGGAGAAGGGGGGTTCTGGCTTGTTGCAGCAGCTGGTTGGCTGCTGGGCTGGTTTCCATGGCAACGCGAGTAAAAAGAGTACAGTCCCGTATCGATGCTCTGTACAAAAGAATAACGTTTTACAATTACATGTCTTCCTCCCTCTCTCTCTCTCTCTGTCTCCCTCCCTCCCTCCCTCAGTCTTTCTCTCCAACACAAAACCACCGTCTCTTTTTTTCATATGATTACAACTGGCACATATTAAAATGTGGGCTTTGTGAACAGACAATAAACAGACACTCGTCAGCACTCAAGATTTTTTTTTTTTTTCCCAGCTGATCTCCTCATGCAAATTCATAGTCTTCACAGAGAGCGGGACCTGATTAGAAGGTGGGTTGGGTGGTGCGAGGGGTGGGGGTGGGGGGGTTTGGGGGATTTGCTGCTGCTCTTGCAGGAGGATTAATTTAGTGCAGCGCATTGGGAAGCCCAGCAAGGGACTCTTGTGGTTCAGTGTTTTCGCGAGACGACACCTACGGCGGGAGGGGAACCGTGTCAAACCTGCGGCTGAAGTGATCTCATCACTGATTTTATCATCCAGACGAACAGATCTGCTTCACGAACTTGCTGTGCGGGCAACTTCTGCGGGAAAAAAGGGAGAACTTCAAGGAAAGTCAGAAAATAAAAAAATCTACGTAAAAAAAGACATTTTGATTTTGAAGAGCTGTGCAGCTTGTGAGGACTGTGTGATGCTGTTAGACGGCGAGGACACACAACGCGAATGATCCCTCAAGGTTTTCTCTGAATATCTTAAGTGAATATATTAAGTTTTAAAGGCGCTAAACAGAATCGAGGTTTAAATGCAGCGCGGTGCCACATGTGTGAGGTTGGTTTTGGGCTGGGAGGGGGGAGGGGCAGAAGCTGGCGGTAAAAGAGAGAAGCGAGAACAACAGGTCGTGTGTGTCATTAAAGAGACAGGAAACGGCGGAAACCACCTTGACTCATGTAGAAATATGCTCTTAATTTGGGCAACATTTAAAAACACGTTCACGCCCGTCGCTATTTTTGCATTAGCATCAGGTAACGCCGCCAGCGCGCTCCGCGTTTCTTCAGCCCGCGTCCACGGCAACGGGACGACCAGAAAACACCGCCATCGCGATTATTTTCACGGCAAAAGTTCCTCTCAGCTCTTAGTTTGGGTTTTGTTTTTGTTTTTTGTTTTTTTACAAATCAAACGCACTTTAGATCGTACACGACGGGCTGCAAGCCAAGAATAATGTTTGGCTCTTTAAGGAAGTGCTGTTCTGTTCTGCACGGGGGAAACATACTGCGGCTACCGCGAAACCTTCGGCCCACTGCAGGACAGGGCGGGACACGGCGGGGCGGGACGGGGCTATTAGTGGACAATGAAAAGACAGAAAGTTACAGCAGAATCAAGCACCATCCAACACAGGACAGTAAAGTACAAGAGGCAGCAGTAAAACATGACTACACAATGACTCACAGCACAGGATGATACGCGTGTAATAGAAGACAGCAGGGGACAGTAAAGGACAGTCCATTACAGTAACATATACTGAAGGACAGTAAGGGACAGGAGACGGTTGTAAGTGTAGCATAGACAACAGTAGTAAAACACAAACACAGTAGAGTTCAGGACAGTAAAAACCACGTCAGTGACTGGAAAACACTTCAGGATGCCAAACAACAGGAGCGGGAAGGAAGCGTGAGGCACGACGGGCAAAAACCCAAGTCGAGCTCCGGGACTGGGTGACGGATGTGATGGATGTGAGAACCGGGCCAAAGATACATATGAACAAAGAGGAGCGCGCCCTCACTGCTGCGTTATCTGCACTTAAGGGCCGCCCGATCTCCCCCGATTGGCTGCGGAGTCGGGGCCGGTCTTCCTGCCTCCGAACGGACGGATAAAAGGAAAGATGGGGAGATATACGGATGGATGGATGGATGGATGCTGGGAAAAGAAAACTAGATCCAGGCCTTGAGCCTTGCTTGAGATAACGAGTCCTACGGACATCAATTACGCATCCATTACTTTCACTCAGGGAAGCTTTTGTTACTAGCGGCACTTCGTTTTCTCTTAAACCCCACATCACCCACCTCCACGCGTTTCCCCGCATGCAGCAGACCCACAGGCCATTATGTGAACAGTGGCACCTCCTGGTGGAGGACGTCCTAAAGCATCTCCGTCCACCGCCGCCTCCGATTCACTCGCGCTCTTCCTGGCGTCGCCCCCGTTGACGGGAGCGACGCCACAAACGGCCCGGCCCCCGCCGGCCGAATAAGCCGGTCGCGCTTCTTTTCATGTTAACTGGCCGCTTCATGGCAACAGCTTGTTTTCTTGAGAGATGCAAATCAAACCGTTTTCATGCATCCTCTTTGAAAGTCATTTTCTTGATGCTAGGGCGGCAATTTCCATTTTTTTTCCCCTCCTGGCTTTATGAAAAAAAAAAGAAAAAAAAATAGAGCTGCAGCCTTTGTTTGCCTAAATAAAAAATAAAATAATATTATTATATATTATTACTAATATAACAACAACAACAATAATAATAATAATGATGATAATTTGAGAGTTGTACTTGTCATTTATAATTAATACCTAAGAATATGCTAATTTTATTTACCAAAACCTTTACAGAAGATTAACAAAATATTATGTTTCCTTCAAACAGAATTTCAGATTATTAGAAATGCACGTCATGATAAATTTTATGTTTCTATTTCAAGACGTGTTTCTGACGCATTCTGAAACGCACGAGACCAGGCTGCGTTATACATGAGCTGTGTCATAGGGGCTCGGCACTGGCCTGACTTTACTGGAAAAAACGAAAGTCAAAAATAGAGTGAAGCTTTGTCGCCGCTCTCTGCGCGAGGTGAACCGAGGACTGCGTGGGGGAACACATCAGGCCGTGACTTTTCCCATCTGAGATCACAAACTGTGTCCTGTCAATTCTTCCTCTTTGTCTGGCAGTTTCAAGAACAAGTTTCAGTTTGCGTGTGGGTGGCTCAAACTCATGCCGCGTTCACTTCCGAGTTGTAAAAGAAAAGCATTGTTGCATCAGAGCTCTGAATAACAGTACGTGGTAATTTTACTGCGACAGAGCCACCCACTTTATAAATGACACAGCACGGAGCTGCAGCAAATCAAAGGAAACGGCTGGTAACTCTTTTTTCTTTTTTTTTTTAGTGATGGCTGATCTTGATGTGCAATATTCCAACGGTCCTTGAACGCCTCAGAGTTTAAAAGCACGGCTTCTGGCTCGCTGCGGTCACAGATGGAGAGCGGCTCCTGACGGCGAGCACTTCACCTCGGCGGACGCCGTCGTCTCCTACAGGTCAGTTGCAGGTCTTTCGTTAGCGACACTTTTGCCCCTTGCATCGCATGACGTGTCCGAGCGCGCCTGCCTGGACTTAGCACGTGGCGAGAAGCGGCGCCGAGCGAGCGAGCGGGGACCGCGAACGGCTGCATGTGTTGTTGACACTCAGCGGCTTCGCCGCTTCCTTTCGTTTGTCTGTTTTGAGACTCGCCGGCGAACGAGGCGGGGGCTGGCTTCTTTAAACGAGCGACCACTTCAGGGACGCTTGGACTCATCATGTGAATTAAACAGTAACGGAGGATGGAGGAAGTTAAATATACTTCATCATGATGTCTGTGTGACAGTATTACATGTGTATGGGTGTGTGCAGTATTGTAACTACTATATATACACTGAGGTGGTGTAATCTATAACTTCCTATTTAAAAAGATCATATCTTCTCTTGTGTGTAATCGGCAGAGGAATGAGTAACTGCCAGTGTAAAAAGTAGTGGAGTAAAAGGTTCAATAACTCCCTCTTCAAAATAAAATAACCAACAACAACAACAAATTGGAAATAGCTGTTAACTAATTGAGTTGATTAGCTGCATTCAGCCTTGTTCGCAGCATTCCACCTGTGCAAGCTGGTGCTTTGGAAATGGAAAGTAACATCAGCGGTTACAGTTGACACAAGTAGAAAATAAAGCACAGGGCAGCAAAATCCCCCAGAAGTGCAATACTTGAGAAATGTTTCAGTTACATTTCGGTCAGTTGGCAGCGATTTCATTTGATCGCTAGAAATGCATCATTAACGATGTGCGTGCGTTGCCATTAGTGCGGGCTGCTGTGAGACGGACGCGTGAAATGTTGTGCGTGACAAGGGTGATGTAAAAACGCTAAGTGCTCAAAGCGAACGTACTTAGTTAAATCCCCGGTGCTGCCGCCTGTTGAGACGTGACGCAACACCTGCAGTTACGCAAACAATCACTTCTAAACATATTTGCATGTCGGGCGTGTGTGTGTGTGTGTGTGTGGCGGCGGAGGCTGTGGTCAGAGAGAGGCTTGAGATAAAGGTTTCTGTCACACACATCATGAACTTCTGTTGGCAACAACAAAGACGACCCCCGCCCCCGGAACACACACACACACACACACACACAGCACTTTGATGGCGTCCAGGACAGAGCGTCAGGTGGGAGGCTCGTTCGGCTCATGAAAGGTTCCTGAAAGGTCTCCGACCTTGGCGCGCCGCTGCCTGACCTTCCCCCGTGCTCCACCCGCGCGTTTGTTCGAGGGCAGGTGGGGGTGGGGGGGTGGTGGTATTTCAGCATCGACGGGCGGTAGCGGCGAAGTCAACTGCGGCCGCCGCTTATGACGGCGCCCCCATGCCCTGACGTCTGTGCACAGGGACAACACGGCACGGAACAAAGCGTTTGGAAAAAAAGAAAAAACGTGACGGGACGTGAGGGCTCGGCCTCCCGCTCGCAAAAAAGGAAACGCAAAGCCCCTGCGGCCCCCGCGGCTGCACAGCGACAGGAAAGCTGCTGCTTTGGTTCAATCATAGATTTCACGCTGTGACGACGGGCAACTCGTTCCGACAATGAGCGCCTGTGTTTCGGCCCCCGTCTAAATCCTCTTAACGCGTAGCATACGGTTGCCTCATGAGTAAGAAAGAGCCAAGAGACGCTCGACTCTCCACGGGCTCGAAGGCCGCGCGGCGTTCAGCGTGCGTGGGCGCCACACCAGCCTCCCGCTTCAAACCCCCGTCGCATCAGTCCACGCCGGCGGCTCCGAGCTACACCGGCGCTAACGAGACGTCAGCTCCAAAACAAGTGAGTTACGAACTGACGGAGCAAAGCGGTGGCAACAGCGCAGCCTCGCCAGAGCTCGAGGCGAAAAACCCCCCATAACATCATCATCAAAAAAAAAACAACAACAACAAACAATCCAGTTTTCCAAGAAGAACCCCCACCCCTGCTGAGGGTTAAATATGTTTGGTGGTGTTTTTCAGTCTCTTGTCGACCCCACCTGAAGCTTCAGAAACTTAGAATCAAACCACCCGGAGACAGGAAGTGCGGTTACGCTGCTGTCACTCAGGCGCCGGAAGTTCTACTCCTCCGCCATGAACGCACAAACACGGGCTCGAACATGCACAGGGGGGCTGCAGCAGCTCTGCACGTTGCACGTGTGTGTGTGTGTGTGAGCACGACTATTTTGCAAATCAATTACAGCCTGTGTGTGTATGTGCTGGTTTGAACGGAGCACGCTACGACGCGTTCTTCATTCATTTGGATCGTCGCCATCCCACTATTCCTCTCTCGCCGCCGTCTGAGGCCGCGCGCATTGGTGTACTTCCTCACGCTGGAGCCGACCAATCGATAGACAGCGCTTCCGCAGCTTTCAATCAATTAATGAGTTACCCGAAGAAATTCCAACCCTTTCACGTGGTCCCGCTTTTTTTTTTGGATGACAATATTTGCCAGACCGAACACTTTGGGGTTTTTGGCCCGCTGGCTAGACAAAAAAAAAAAACAAAAAAAAAACAGGCCGGTTTGGGGCTTTGGGAAATGGCGGTGGGCGCGCTTTGTGTCCCTCCCCGAAATCTTACAGACCCAAATGATTAATCACGAAAAATCGCTAACTGATTGATTACCGACTGCTTCGTACAAAAGGAGGGAAGACTCTCTCTTGCTTTCCGCAACTGAACTATGCACTGGCCTGGACAAACCAAAACAAGATGCATCGAGTGCCCTGTGGAGCTGGGGGTGGGGGGTGGAGGTCATGAGTCATGTCACACACATTCATTGATCTATTGTCAGTATAAAAATATTGATGAGCGCATCTTTAAACTGCCCAGACTCCCAACAAACCCTAGATTTAGCGTCGCAAAACGTGAACACACGGTGACAAATGACGCAACACTCCTGGCTCAGCGTGAACGTTTCATCCACCTACACTTCCGCCTTTCTGTGTGACTCGGGGTCAGTGGGAGTTACGGTAAAGGGGTGGGGGGGTGACCACGGCGGTGACCGTGACAGAAGGTCTCGTGGGCCCACCCGGGTCGCATATTCCTGATCTGCGTTTAGTATTTCGGCTCTAAAAATAGTCACCTCCTGAGCCTCTTCCACACACACACACACACACACACACACACACGCACACAGGCCTCAAATATCACATCGACCGTCACCGAGCCCCCGCCGTCACAACTGCTGCAGCCGCTACGGCGCGAGTGCGTCGCTGCCGTCGCTTTCACGGTCGGTCGCACCTACGGGAGCTTTTTTTTTTTTTTGGTTCGGTTGGAGATTAGTTTTAATTTTTTTGTTCTTTGCAAGATTGTCAAAACGCGCTGCCAAGCGGGACAGCTGGCGTTTGCGAGCGCCGAAGGCAGGGGCGGTTTTATTTTCGTAACGGCGAGCTTGAGGAGGCGGGATTGATAACTCCACTCTGGGGTTTTTCGGGTGCGAAACAAACGCCGGGCACGGGGACGCGTTTGTCGGCTGATGGAGTTTAAAACTCTTGCTGTGACAGGCAGCTGGAGCGGGCGAGAGTTTCTCGGTCAGCTCTTGTGGTCGCGATGTGATCGTTAATGAAATGTCTCCCTCTCTTTCTTTGTCTCTCTCTCTCTCTCTTCCTCTCACAGGTTGCGTACAGCGCAGAGGGCGGAAAACAGAAACCACCTCCTCCTCCTCCTCCACCCAGCTTTCCTCCGGAGGAAAAGAAGCAGTCGGCAGAGCGCCGCGGCGGAGGAAAGGCGGTCGACGGCGACGCGGGGGCCAAAAATCTGAGAAATCGCATCGGTTGGAGCTGTTTTACAAAGAAAAGAGAAAGAAGAGACGTCGTCGTGACGTTTTGGGGATTTGTTGTTTTTTCCCTTTGGATATCTGAGTGGAGGTCAGAGAGGAAAAGTCCGCAGCCATGTCGCCTTTCCTGCGGATCGGCTTCTCCCAGTTCGAGATGGACCCCGGTCTGGCCTACCACGAAGAGGTGCTGAACCCGTACTGCGCCGTCTACATGAAGGAGGCCGTCGACACAGGTTCGTGACTCTCTGGGTTTGTGCATGCGCAGAGACCGGGGCAGGCGCCGGGGCGTTCGTCGTGGGGGAAAAACGCCCACTGCAGCTCCCCAGAGCCCGAGGTGTCGACGTTAAACACCCTATGACCCAAACGTGGCGCAAAAACGGAGAACCAGGGGATGTTTGCCGTTTATTCGGTCGCCAGGATTGCTTGCGATTATCTTTCCGTCGATCGACGACTCGATCCTTTCGTCACTGCGGGTGACGTCGCCCGGGCCGGATCGATGTCGCTGTGATGCTGTGAAGGTTTACCCTGACTCCCATCGAGACAGGAAGACGTTCATCTCAAAACCGCCGCTGACAAACAGGTTCGCGGTGGCGGCGCGGACCCGGGTTCAGACGCGTCACGGTTTGAACCGGAGCCGACACAGTTTTTCATTCCGCCGGCCGCCGCAACTGCTCCGACAATCGCTTTTACCACCGACTGGTGGAGGCCACACGAGGAGGTGATGGTTTGCTGCGTTTCTTTGTCTCATATAACAGTAAATAAGACAGAAATATAAGTAATGTAACGACTTGGAGTCTGGGAAACCGTGATGTGCATTTTGTAAACGAATCCATCCATAAGTTAGAACAGGTGAAGAAAATCAGGTTCACTCTCTATTACATATATTTCTTACATTTACTGTATTCATTCCTGCCTCTGATAAGATAGACGACTCCGAACAGAAGCTTAATCCCAGTTCACTTTTACGGTTGCTCCCGCTGGCCCCAGACGTTCACCGGCTCCTGCCTCCGCCGCGCAGGAAGTGATGCGTTTATGCTAAGTTAAGCAACGGCAGTGGGCGTCGGGAATAAATATAGAAATGCAGAAGTCGTACGTTTTATTTTCAGGGATCCGTGTGACAGCAAATGATAAAAGGCACGGGTTTGGAGATCTTAAAAAAAAAAAAAAAAGTCCCATATTTTTACACCAAGTACCAAAAACCACATCAATGAAGGGAGACGAGCCTCTCTTCTGATTGGCTGACTGTTTTCGGAGTGACTCACAGCCAGGCCAACCACAGGTCACAGGCTGCAGCCTACAACCACTGCCTGGACCTGCTTTATCAAGAAGACAATGGGGGGCTCTAAATGCTTTCTGTATATAATATAATACAGTAAGTTAACCTGAGGCGGACTCTGAACGGTCAGATAAAGAGAGCACTGAACGTGCGAGCGGGGCCGTGTCTTTGCAAAATAGCGCGCCTTCATCCCTTCGTCTTTTTTTTTTTTTTTTTTGAAGATTTTCATTGTGGTCGTTGCTTCACGTCCAGCGCAGTGACGCCAGGAGACTTCCCGGCAGGAAAATGGACTCGCGGCAGATATCTCTGGCCTGCATCTGTCTGAGTTGAGCCGCGAGGGCGGGACAAAGAGCTAACAACAGTGCGGTGCAGGGAGGGGGGTGTTGGTCCTGATGATGGGTCTTGTCCTCGGTGGGGGAACCGCAGCGCCGGCCCCTGCGAGGCGACCCCAGACACACCTCCGCTGACTCACCGGAGGGACGGCGTCATTTAGTTTCATTTTATTTGCCCTCAGATAAATATAGGCGGGTGTTATTTTCACGGCCGGCTGACACTGGAGACTTAACAGTTGACCGCGTGTTGGAGCCGCCACGACGCGCTGTATGATTCTTAAATATATAAAAAGGACAAACCATCCCTCCACCATCTCCCTCTTGACACACTGCTGCACATCACAGCAGCGCCGCCCGCCGGCACCACCCTGGCTGTGTGAAGCGGCTGAGAAACTTGCAGGGGCCTGGCTTAATAATAAAAAAAATAATAATAAAATAAAAAACAGCACCCATCAGGCCTTTGGGCTCCGCGCGCTCGCCCGCTCCCCCGTCTTCAAAAACTCAAGTGACGGAAGCCGTCGGCGAACAGCTCTTCCTGCGAAGCCCTCCACGTAGTTAAGAGCGCTCGGGTTCTTTTTAAGTCGTTTCTCGTCCCCGCCCGGCACGAGGCGCGTGCACAGCGGAACCAGTAAAAGAATCTTTTTTGTTTTGCGGAAACACCGCGAGCACCGAGTGCAACAGTAAAGAGCAAACCGAAGTTTACTGAGGCTCTAAATGCCGATTGTTATCTCTGAAATACTGGAAACAGAAAATGCCAACTATGCACAAACACAGCGGCTGTTGTCTGTTAAAACACAAGGCCCGCACGGTTTGCATCTTTGTTATTGTCGACAACTCAGCAAAACCAGCAACCAGTGTCTCTTTAAGTAGTTTCTGACTCCTAAAAACACTAAACACAGCTCACAAATATACAGTTACAGTTTTATTTTATTTTTTTAAACAAAAAATAGGAGAATACTGAGATTCTGCCAGGGACTATTTTCGGCGGTGGACTAATACACGTGGTGTTTTAAGTGAGTAATACTGCAGCTACGCCGACAGTAACAACAGCTCCAACAAAAGGTCTGCGGTTGCTCATGTAACTGATTTTTTTTTTTTTTTTTAAGCAGCGTTTCCTCGTTTCTTTTTGTAGTTATATGACATGCATCGCCTGCGTTAAAAGGAAAATCCCGCTCAGGACTCAGCGGGACGCTCTCAGCGAACTTCCGCATTCACCATCCCGCTCCAATGTGGAAGTCAGGGCTTTGGAGCGCAGACCCCGCTTTAGTGGAGGGAGTCTACATTTTTGTTTAGCGACACGCGCACCAGAGCTGGCCGATGAGCTCGACTCGACGGGACGGTGCGCGAATGGAGGCGAACTGGCTCGACGCGGCAGAGGCTGCAGAGACGCCGGCGCGCGCTCGACTCTGAACGCCACCTTGGCGCTTTTTCTAAGAATAACACAGGAACTGGCTGACACCAAAACGTCACCTCTCGCTGCTCAATCTTGCAAGGAAATTCGCTGTAAAAAGAGCCCCGTGCGCAATAAGTCTGAAGTAACCCCGCGGGTCTTTTCCCTCGCCGGGCGCTTTGAGTGCAGATGGCAGCGGGCGGGGCCGGGGGGCCGGGGGGGGGGGCAGAATCTGCGGATCACTTCGAGAGCAAAAAGCTTAGTGGGCTTTATTGTCACAGCGGCAGCAGGATGGCATGTGGCCGTTATGTAAGTGGATCTATGGGATGTTATTGCGGAGGTTAAAAAAAAAAAAAAAAAATCAGCAGATGTCAATTATAACGGCCGGGAGGCTCTGAGTCATTCCTGGCCACGCGATGCGATTCAAACGCTCTCAATAATCATGAAGGTCTGTCGGCCAGGTGGTCCAATACTCGGATGGCGCAAACTACGCGCGTTACTGGCGGCAACGGAGGACGACAGGATGGTAAAAGTTTGAAAACTCAGCTCGCCGCGTTGCGAGTGAAATCGAGGGTCGAGGATTACGCTTCAAATGTGAGCCGCGGGGCTGCAAAAGATCATCTAATCCGCTCAGGCTGATAGCCCGCTCTCTCATCCTCTTTGCCCAGATTCACTCCTGGTGTCGGTTTTCGCCGCCGGCAGGAAATCTCCTCCGCCTCGCGGATGTCGCAAATCAAAAGCGTTTAATGCTTTGACACGGGCTCGCGTTTCCGCGCTCTTGTGATCGACGCGCCGCGAAGAGAGCAAAACCCAGCAGCGTGTGTGTGGGTCCATTTTATTCACACAGCTGATGTAAGTCTTTAAAAACTGGGAAAGTGCGTTAAGTGAGTTTGTTAAACCTGAAAGGGGAAACTTGGGGGGGTTCCCCAGAGAAACTGAGATGACTTCAACTCTGACTCAGTCTCCCCGGTTACTTACTCAGTGAACCTGACCTGCCGGCTGCTGCCAGGCTCTCTTCATCGTGCACCCCCTGTGCTTGAATCCTCAATCACGCGGTCCGCGTCAAATCATCCCCCGTGTGGCGATTGGTCGCACTTGCTACCGCGGTTACCGCCTCGTATTGTAGATGACGTGATATCTCTCGAGTGAGGAGGACTGCAACTCGGCTGCAGAGCCTTTTTCCCCACACGTTAGAAACGTTACCAAAATGGCAGGAAATGGCGCGTTTGTTGGGGTTATTTTCTGCGCCGGATGTGTGTGTGTGTGTTTTTGATGGAGTTTGGACAACAGAGGAGAGAGAAATATATCCGGCAGCCCTGCCGGTAACAGGAAGAGATTTAATTTGCCGGCGCGCTGGATTTCAAGGCCCCCCGAAGAAGAAGTCAAAGTGAAAATAGCCCGGTGCGGCTTCGGTTTCACCTTATTTCCCGTCTGATGCCGGGAAGCGTGCCAGTGAGCAAACCTTTCTGTCTTTACAGAGAAGGGCCAGGTGTACAAGCAGAAGAAGCCCACCATGTACCCGCCGTGGAGCACCACGTTCGACGCCCACATCCACCGCGGGCGCGTCATGCACGTGATGGTGAAGGACCGCACGGCCGAGCTCAAGTCCGAGGCCACGGTGGCGCTGGACTCGCTGGCCACGCGCTGCAAGAAGGAGAACGGCAAGCTGGAGATCTGGGTTGGTGCGGCAGTGTGTGTGTGTGTGTGTGTGTGTGTGTGTGTGTGTGTGTGTGTGTGTGTGTGTGTTGGCCCAGATGGGCAGCCCCATATTTGGGTCAAAAGACTAAACGTATAAAAAAGGAGCAATCCCCCTTTTTAGTCATTAAAAAAACAAATCAGTCTCCAATTTTGATACCAAAATAAAATTATATTAAAATAATAAAAAAGTGCTTATCTGTTCCTATACTCCTATCCCATACATTTTTCTATTGATTAACTCTGATACTTATTGAATGACAACCTTTATTTCCTGATGATTATGAGCACGGCTTGATCAAGTTACCCCTCGCAGACCTGCTGTGGCCTAATGTTGTGATCGGGGACACAGCCGCCACGGCGCCGTGAGAAAACCGAGCTCGTTATGACCAGATTAACGCACACGATCGTTGTTGTGAAAAGAGAAGGGAGAGGCGCAGTGAAATTCCAGCAGACAGACTGTCTGTCTCCGTGCACATCATCGCTGCGTGCATCATCGCCACGAATCGCCACGTTCCCCTTTCTTCATTCTCAGTGGTTTTCTCAAGAATTCCTTCTTCCTTTGTTTGAACGAGGTTCAGTTTTTGTTTCATCCGGCCTTCTCTTCCTCTTTGTTCCAGCTGGAGCTGAAGCCACAGGGACGCCTGCTGATGGAGGCCAGATATTACCTGGAGAAAAGCGGTGAGTGGCTCCATACAGACCCCAGCCCCCCCGACCCTCCGTCAGTCATCGTTTCCCCTCTCGCGCCACGTCAGCCTTTTCAAACCGTCTAACGATTCCGCCGGATGCCGAATCCCTGCGACGCCAAGCTCCGCCGGAGGCCCCCCGAGAAGTCCCCGGGCCCTAAAGGGGGAAGCCACCTCACGTTCCTATATTTAGCCCCGGCGAATAGGAAATCACCGCTCAGAACAACAGGTGGCGGAGCGAGGGGCGCGCCGCGACAATCCGATGCGCACAACTCCTCCTCATCACGTAACAGCACTGTGATCTGACGGAAAGATAATCTAATCCAGCCGGCATTGATGAAGGAGCGGCGCACCATTCTCAGCCATGCCCAGACTCCTTTCTAAATTTAAATGGTAATTTGCCATCGTTCTCTGACTGAAATAAGACGACTGTTGTAAGTCTGTGAGAGCCTGAGGGGGCGGAGTTGCACGCTGGAACTATTTCTTGGCAGCCAACAGTCGGGTGCAGTGACTGTGCAGAAAACGTTTGCGACTGACTTCCCCCGGACGGGCTCCTATTTTAGATTTCCTCGGTTCAGATCAGTAAAAACTGTACAGTGCAACCTAATAATGGAGCTGGGGTCACGATCTCTCGGCTATTCCAACGGCGTTGGAATTCACAAGTCAAGGATTCACAGACTACGTGCGCACAAAACACGTCCCAGTGGTTTTACCAATTTCTCACATCAAAAAAAACAGAGAGAGAAACCCGCGTGAACGTGTGAAACCTCCTCGGCAGTAGAACTGCACCGTCCGCAGAACACTGAGCTCAACCGCGTCTTTTGGGTTTTCTGTGTGCGTGTGGGTTTCAGATCCTGTGGGTCAGACCGACGGAGACCTCGAGTCTGAGCAAGACGGGGACGGCTTGTTCGCCCTCCACAAGCGACGCGGCGCCATCAAACAGGCCAAAGTCCACGTCGTCAAGTGCCACGAGTTCAGCGCCACCTTCTTCCCCCAGCCCACCTTCTGCTCCGTCTGCAAAGAGTTCGTCTGGTACGGCCAGAGGCATCCGCAAATCGCCAAATTAGTCAGCTCCCTCGTCGCCGCTTGAGTCATTTTGCCTGTTTTTTTCCTCCACCGCAGGGGTCTTAACAAGCAGGGTTACCAGTGCAGACGTAAGTGTGGGCTCGTTTTTCCACCGCCGTGCCGGACCGCCGCGTTTTAATGCCCCGTGTCTGAGCCTGACGCCTTCGTGTCTTTCAGAGTGCAACGCAGCCATCCACAAAAAGTGCATAGACAAAGTCATCGCCAAATGCACCGGGTCGGCCATAAACAGCAAGGAGACGATGGCAAGTATCGCCCTGAGTCAACTGTGGCGGCCGCCGCTGACGCGGCAAAACATGTGTAACCCTGCGGTTGTGTCGATTAGCGTTCAGGTGGTCCCTGCGAGACGTTCTCATCCTGTTTGCTGCTTTTATCCCCTCAACTCCGGCTGCGCTTCCTTAGCCCTGCAGCCCGCTGAGATTGTGAATCCAGAATGAAAAGAAAAAGAAAAAGAAAAGCTCACATTGTGACGCTCGGTGCGAACAACAGACCCGCCACCCACTGTCTGGATAAAGAAAGCGTTTTCGGCTGTCGACGCCTTTCCCGTCTCTATCCCGCAAGGCGCCGTGCCGCGAGGGCTGAAATCCGTGTGTGTGATGTGCCGTCTGTCCCCTGCAGATCCACAAGGAGCGCTTCAAGATCGACATGCCGCACAGGTTTAAGGTCTACAACTACAAGAGCCCCACCTTCTGCGAACACTGCGGGACGCTGCTGTGGGGGCTCGCCAAGCAGGGGCTCAAATGTGAGGGTGAGAGGCGGGAGATTTTCTCATTTCTGCGTTTTGTTTTTTTTTTCCCTCTCTGCATCTTCGTCGCGCGAAGCTCCTCGTTGTTGCAGCTGGATTTTGTTGTCTGTGTCAAAACAGCTTCAGAAATAATTTAACTGATGCAGCCGTGTATAATCTGCCAAAAACAGATGATACAACTGGAAAAGTATTTTGAATAGGACATCGCTGTGCTGTAAAATCCAAAACGTTTCAGCCAGATTTGTCCAAACAACAAACAAAGACATTTAAAACAAAAAGTATGATTGGCTCAGTAAGTTTATACAGGCCCAGGGCGCAAGTTTTCAGTATATGAATATACGCTCGTTAAGATCAGAGATGCAAGGTGTTTGCTTGAGTGCGAATATGCAAATGTACGGGCAGTACAAATAAAAATTATAAAGCTCAAGATCCACAGATTGGCCTCAAAGGCCCCTACACTCGGCTCAGAGAGAGGCTGAGGACAAGCAACAGAGACGTCCCTCTTTCTAAAGATCCACAGAGGCGATCCTGCCGTTACGCAACATAACCGGACGGCAGCGGCGGAGTCCGCAGCGTGACACGAACAGCTGCCACGGCGGCGGATCCGTCTCCGTTTCCGGTCGGAAAATACCGAGCGAATTCTTGGCCTGCGCCGGATTAACGGGCCGCAGCTGCCGCGGCAGGTGGGAGACGCAGACGCTGCTCTCCCTCAATGCGAGATTAATCACGTTTCTGCTACGAACCAGCGCACACCGATGCGGTCAGTCTGCGTGGGTGTGTGTGTGTGTTTCGGTTGGTTAGTTCAGTTTCAGTGTAGGTTTGAAACAGGAAGCGATTACCTCTGGAGAAACTCCTCAGTCAGCTGAGGGAATATTTGTTCTTTGTCTTATGTCAAACATCGTTGCGCGTGTTAAAAGGCTGTAGATACAAAAATGAAAACTACCAACAAAAATCTGCACTGCTGTTGTTTGTTGCCCAGCTGTCGCAGCATATCGTTATGTTGTCTTCTTCTGAACTGGAGGAAAGCGTCGTCCGACGGCTCGCTCTTCACGCACATGCTTGTTCGCGCTTGTTGTTTGTCGGCGAACCCTGTCATTGTGCCGGTCTCCTCTGTGCAGAGTGCAGCATGAACGTCCATCATAAATGCCAGAAGAAAGTGGCCAACCTCTGCGGGGTCAACCAGAAGCTGATGGCCGAAGCCCTGGCCATCATCGAGAGCAAACAGCAGGTCGGCCACGCAGCGCCGCGTTCTCCGCCCTCGGGCAGTTACAGCGCCGGGGAGTGATCTTAGCGCTAAGAGTGTTTTCAGTGTGTTTTTAAGTGCCCACTTGAAGACCGAACGCATCGGTTCGAGTACTCCGCCTTGAAAATCAAACGCTGGTCCTACCTTTAACCTTTCAGGCCAAAAGCACCAGGGAAAGTGACATCATCGGTCGAGAAGGCCCGGTGGGCATCGGCCAGCCGGGAGTGGTCCGAGCTCCCTCGGGGTTGATCATGGGTTTGCCGGCCACAGCCACCCCTGCAAACAAAGGTATGTTAAATCATCCATTTCTTTTTTATTAAATAACACACACTGGGGGGGGGGGGTTTCCCCCATTTGTGTTCTCTGACCTTTCCTCTTGTTGCAGAGCTGCAGGGAGTTTCCTGGGAGGGGCCGTTAGACGGCAGCGGGTCGGCCACGGGGAGCCGGCAGAGGAGGAGCCTCTGTACGCTGTCCCGAGGAAGGACCACCAGCCCAAATACGCCATCGAAGACTTCGTCCTGCACAAGATGCTCGGCAAGGGCAGCTTCGGCAAGGTACGGGGGGGGAATCTGGAAGAAAAGCAGAAACCGTTGTGATATAAAAAAAAAAACCCTGAACAACACAATGCAAGAAAAAGCAGGTTTTCTGCATCATATCTCAACTGGGCAGACTTGTTGCTCCGACATGGGTGGTTCTTTGCGCCAGAATGATGAGGGAGGGGATATTTTATATATTTTAACAGGCTAAGACAAACGCAAATTGTGCCAGTTCTTCCCAGACGTTCTCGCCGTGCCTTTCCAGGTGTTTCTGGCCGAGCTGAAAAAGAGCGGGCAGTTCTTCGCCATCAAGGCTTTGAAAAAGGACGTGGTCCTGATGGACGACGACGTGGAGTGCACCATGGTGGAGAGGAGGGTCCTGTCTCTGGCCTGGGAGAATCCTTTCCTCACGCACCTTTACTGCACCTTCCAGACCAAAGTGAGAACCACCCGTGCGCGCCTGGACGCTCTGTGGACGCTCCGCTCCGAATCCCTCAGCAGCTCTGTTTGTCTTTTTTGTGTGTGTGTGTGTCCAGGAGAACCTGTTCTTCGTGATGGAGTATCTGAATGGAGGGGATCTGATGTTCCACATCCAGAGCTGCCATAAGTTTGACATGCACAGAGCCACGTATGTGTCTTCTGAGTTGGGTGGGTGGGTGAAGAGAGGTGGTGGTGAAGAAACGAGCAGTGGGAAAAAAAAAAGAAGTAACGGACTCCGTGTTTTCCTCCTCTTTGTTTTTGTCTGCAGGTTCTACGCAGCTGAGATCATCTGCGGGCTCCAGTTCCTGCACTCTAAAGGCATCATTTACAGGTATGAAGAAACAATCTGGACCTGAACCGAGCCCAGGAGACCATTTTCTGACCCCCGTCCGGGTCTTGTGCTCCCGTTCCCCCCCCCCACCTCCCTGCAGAGACCTGAAGCTCGACAACGTGCTGCTGGACTCCGAGGGACACATAAAGATAGCCGACTTCGGCATGTGTAAGGAGAACATGCAGGAGGACACGCGGACCTCCACCTTCTGCGGGACACCAGACTACATCGCCCCTGAGGTGACCCCCGACACACACACTCACACACACAGTGCCGGGGGCCGTGGGTTTACGCGGCTCCGTGTGTTTGCGCGTCAGATCCTGCTGGGGCAGAAGTACAACAGCTCGGTGGACTGGTGGTCGTTCGGGGTGCTGCTGTACGAGATGCTGATCGGTCAGTCTCCGTTCCACGGGCGCGACGAGGAGGAGCTGTTTCAGTCCATACGGACGGACAACCCCGTTTACCCCCGCTGGCTCACCAAGGACTCCAAGGACATTTTAGTCAAGGTCAGACACCGTGTCAGCTTGTGTGGCGGTGTAGTATTAATACTTATCACTAGATTAACAGATTAGTTGATCAAATGAAAACAGATCTGCAACTATCACAACAAATGTTTAATCCTCATTCGATCATCACGATCTAAAACTGCCTCCATGTTCGTTCAACCTCGTCAGCTGTTTGTCCGAGAGCCGGAGGAGCGGCTGGGGACGAAAGGAGACATCAGGCGGCATCAGTTCTTCAGCAGCACCGACTGGAGCGCACTGGAGCAGCGGCAAGTGGCGCCGCCCTTCAGGCCGACCCTAGTAAGTACGGCCCGGTCCACGGCTCAGTCCAGTCCAAGTCCAGACGTCGCACATCAGGTGTATATGTGGCGTTTTCGTCTGTGTCAGTTCAGTGTCCAGTTTCTGTAGTTTGATATTAATGTTAACTGAAGACTTAAGGTAAGGTTTTCTTTTACCGACGCACAAACAGAGTCGTGCATTCACACTTTTCTTCTTCTACCCGCCCTGCCCCAGATGTCGCCCAGCGACTGCAGCAACTTCGACAAAGAGTTCATCAACGAGAAGCCTCGGCTGTCGTGCGCCGACCGGGCGCTCATCAACAGCGTCGACCAGACGATGTTCAGAAACTTCTCCTTCGTTAACCCGGGGATGACCCGCATCGCGGCGCGCTGACCGACAAACCGCACTACCTGCACAAACGAGCCCCTCCCCCCCGCGTGCTCGGCCACAACCTGCGCCGGAAACAAACTGCGGAGACTTTAGACGGCGAATGACGCACAACTCAACCGTGTCCATAAACAGGATGATGACAATCACTAACAGAGGGGAATCTTGGGTGCGAGACTTACTTAACTGTGACGGGATATTTGGTGCACATGCTTTCTGTCTCTCTCCATTATGAAATTCCAAATAATAATAAAAAACCCCCACAAATATTCACCAATAAATAAATAAATAAATAAATGTCCGTGCTGAGACGGTGAGGCAGAGACGGTTCAAACCAAGACATAAAAGTTGACCTGGAGTTCATTAGGCCTCCTCACATATGAAATATCATGTCAAGCACGTACATGCATCAATCATAACTCAACAAGTGCTTTCAGTTTAATGTTTAGAATAATTGATGTAAATCAGTGACCGATAGAACCCCGAAGTAATCTGCCCCTTCCCCTTCACAGGGTGTTTTTCACACAAAACCTGCTTGTCATTAACTTACGGTGCCTGGTGATACTTTATGAAGTCCACTCCTTCATGTAAATCAAACTGAGACATTTGGTTACACCAAATTCAAACCTACTGTCCTGTTATTGTTCGTTGTCTGTGGGTACGTTTTAACAGAACTTAGCTGTGTAAATAACGAATGTCACTGTGTGGATATACTGTACTGTGCTTGGAATAGAGCTCTCATTGTGTAGCAGAGGTGAATTACAGGGTATTCGTGTTTATGTTTTTTTTTTTTTACCTCAGGTGTTTTGTTGATGCTGTTATTTGGATCAGGTACTTAGATCCCCGTTTACTGTAGTTTTTATTGTTCTGAATCCTGCACAATAAACTGTGTGCGTGTGTTTTTTTTTAAAGACCCGTTTGTCTGTTTTGTCTCTGACCACAACCTCGCTTTTGTTTCACCTTTTCAGCATTTGCTGCGTCGTCACACACACTGAGAGGATGGAGGTGGAGGCGTCGCCAGTCTCAGTGTTTCCACTTGATGTTTCACTTTAAATATATTTTTTCCAAAGCTGACCAAATTTACTAAGAAGTGGGGAACACCCCCTCAGATGGTTTTGTTAGATAAGACAAATGTGTTTACAGCAGTCAGGCCTGCGTGTGGCTTGCGGCGCAGATCATTTCTTGTGAATTCATGGTTTCTGCAGGTTCACGTCAGACAAAAAACCCCAAACTGAATAAAAATTCATAATCTGTTTTACCATCACCACAACAACCCAAGTGTGAAAGAGAACAGTAAGTCCAAGTCGAGACAATAAGGCCTTGTATTGTTTACCAGCTTCAAATGTCAACTAAAAGTCAATTTATTTATATTTATTTCACATTTCTTGTAATTATTTCCTGGCATAATCCTTATCATGAGATTCATTTCCTATTAAACACGACCAGGACCTAAACACGCAGCAGTAAATGGACAGATGAGAGGCTGGATGGATTAAGCAGTTCAAAAACTAACTAATTAATTTGAGGTCTGGGGGTCCGGACTCTCCTTCGGGGAACCTTAAGTGCCTTTTAATCAAATGCAACGGGAATTCAACAGGGCCAACACCAACTGCCCATCACCTAACTGAGACCAAACGCAAGGCTTGTGGGATGTGCTGATGAGAGGAGCAGCTCGCTGCCAGTAAAGCCACATATATTTAACTGCATTACACATTACGCTCGACGGGAAACCAGACAGCCGAGCCACTTCTCTTCCTGCTGAGCTTTTCTTTATTTGGAGCGCGGCGCTGGCCTTCGCTAACATCAGACCTCTTCCTGAGAATGTGGCATCATTCGCTTGCATGGCGTGTGGTATCACTTCCCCTTTACGTGCCTTCAATCCCTACAGTCGAACACACCCCGCACAACCGGTATTTTATGTGGGACTACATTTGGTAACCAGGCGGGCGTCATTAAATTACAGCATTCCTGCGGCTTAGTGAAGAACAGGATAAGATGAGGCATTGTCTTGAAATAACAAAAATGTCACTTCACCAAAAAGCACAAAAAAACCACATGAAGCAAAAAAAAAACCTCAGCTGTATCTAAAACAGACATTTGGCCACTGGAGATAACGGCGAAAAACAAAAAGATGAAGTTGATAACAGTGTGAACAGCTGAAGAGACACTTGGTGGCAGGTGGAGGGGGATATCACACCTACAGTGGCTGACAGGTGCACGCACTATATAAAATGAGAGGACAATACCAATCTGGTCCGGATCTGATGAAAAACACGCTAACAGCGGTGCAGTTGCCAGACTGGGCGGACAGAGCTGAGCTGGTTCTGAGTTCAAAACAGGGGTCACGACTCTGAGCGCGCAGATACATGTCTTATGGATACAACATGGCCGACACTTCCCAAAGATTTCAGATATTTCAGATATTCATTGCGATTCCATGCGCAGACATTCACTTCGAAAAACACTGCCGAGCTTGCCTGGGAATCGAAATGAGTAATTCACTGACACTTGTCAGCAGGTTCACGTGAAAAACAGCAACTGCTGAGGCTAATTTGTCATTTTCCCAAAATGAAAACAAATACAACTTTTTTTTCCTTTTTTTAAACGTAGGGCTAACGTAGTAGCACACTACTCGACTTTTAACAACCCGGGTGAATAAACTGACGACTTACCGTCATTCAGAAGACTCTTCTGGTCGGGGACAAGGAAAGATAATCCGCCTGCTGCGCAACGACGCCATTTTCTATTTAATTTTTTTGGCGGGCGGACGCGACTTGTTGCCGCGGTGCGCCGCTCTTTATCTTCCCCAGTCAAAAATGCAGGAACCATTGGCAGAAGCACGTAAACGTTATTAATTTACGTATGGAAAAAGTCACGGGAGAAGAGAGACAATCAGTAATGAGGAAAAAAACTTTAATTCAAATAAATGGTTTTCTTTATGTCAGGGGAGGGCCATAGCACATAATTTGGTTTTAGTCCAATCGTAAAAAAAAGTAAAAAGAATTACCAGTGGCAGGAATTGCTGTAACAATCCCGATGCTGACACTTCATATCGTTAAAAGCAGCTAATGTACTATTGTATACCGGAGAGAATTACGTCATGATTTATGAGCTAAATGTATTATTAATATATCTTAATTACGACCAAATCATGTGCCAAACATGAGATTTATTTTTACATTTCTCAGTTAATAACTTAATCTGTGTGTGATGATGGATCCAGTTTTTCTTTTTTGGTAAACATCTCACTGATGCCAATACTCGTTCTCAAAACAAGATGCCATATCTGTGGTATTAATACTTGAGGGATCGATCACTCAATCACTTTTTTTTCTCCTTTATGGAGCCCACAGAATATGCCTGACTCCAGCCAGAATGTCTTTGTGCAATCTGGAACTGTTAAAAGACAAATTACACGTAGGCCAATCTGCACCATATTTTCAAACCTGATTTATATGCCCTAATATTGATTTGAGTCAAATGAAACCGCCAGTGCAAACATCTTGAATGTAAAAACAATGATTCAGAGTGTCATGCTAGAAATGACTGACTTCAATTTGCATTTCTCTGTAATCCCTTCTCTTGGCTGCATCTGTGCCACAAGCAGGATGTTGTGCTGCAGCTGCGACATTTTTTCCCACTGAGTGGTCACTGTTGTTTCTCCAGGTCGTGACATACTGTAACTGACCATACTGGGATATTTCCATCTCCTAAAATGCATTTATTTGTATTTGCCTGACTGGGCTGCATGTAAAGCCCAGTAACAAGCAGCAGCTTTGTGGTAAGTTTCCAAGTAGGAATGCTTTCAGTATGGTCAGGCTATTTATACTAGACATCAGCATTAAATGAGGTCTCTTTAAAATGCCGTTAACATGGCAACTGTGATTATTTCAATTTCAAGTTAAAGTTTTTTTTTTTTCTGCTTTACAATAGATTAACTCTGAACACCATTTAAATTCTAGTAATGAACAAAAATCTTGCCTTATACCATAGTCACCCTCCAGCGGTCACAAAACAAAACTTGGCCGAGCCGGTCTCAGTCACATTCACACGTATTTCATTACTTCTTGAGACATTACATTCCTCGTGTTCAACAGTGGAGACACAGACAGAGCACATGTACAGCAGAATTTCACCAGTAGAAGGAGAACAAAAAATGTGCTATGTGCTTCAGGACATCACAAGTTTTATGATTGGGTGGGGTGGGGGTGTGGTGTGGGGGAGGGGGGTTGGACACACACACACTACATTTTCGTGATTCTTCATGTACATAAATTCTTCGGTGTATCTTTTTTTTTGTCTTGTTTTTTTCTAAATACGTGGCATAGAGGTGAATGGATGGCTATTTTGTAGTCGCATAGGTAAAAGGTACTTCATCGTGTTGACACGTCTGGTCTGCGTGAGTCCAGAGGGAAAGGTTTGTCTCTTCACGTCGTCAGTCCAGGGACAAACACAAATGTCTATTGAAGAGACATCGTCGTCCATCACAAATGTAATGTAAGTAAATGCCTCATTGGAGACACTTTGTGGAGAGTCTGTAAAGCGTAGTTTACCTTCACATCTTTTTTTTTTTTTTTTTTTTAAATTCACGTATCAGCTATGGTCTAGAAGGACCAGCATAGGCCACCGTAAATGTCTGGTACTTGTCTTATAGGCCTGTGTTCCAAACTGCGAGGAAATTTCCTTCACAATCCCTACCCTCAACTAGTTCTATAGTATTTGTGAATGATCCCTTTGTCAGGTGACAACATAGCCTCCTCCGTTCTCAACACGTTTCACTTTACATTTCACTCTACTTTAAATAAGATGCAGGTTATTTTCTTGATGTGCAGGAGGCAACACGGTGCAATTACAGAATGATTTTTTTTCATGTTGAACAACTGTGTGTGTTCCCAGCATCAGTTAAGGAGCGCTCAGGGTTTTCATCGCCTCCCGGTGGTGCCGGCGGCGCTACTGCGGTTGAGGTTGCGGCTGAGCTGCGGGAAGTGTACGGTGGGTGTTCGGGATGTGGGACCGTAGAGGCCGAGGTTTCTGGCTGCGACCGATTTCTTGGGCTGCTTCACGCAAGGGAATGGGGAGAAGACTTGCTGCCTTGGGGTGGAGGCGGCGGAGGACAAAGCCGGGGTCGACGGGGAGGAGGAGATGTGCGATTTGGAGGAAGAGGAGATAGAGGAGAGTGAGGGCGTGGAAGGGCAGGAGGTTTTGTAAAAGGTGGAAGGAGCGGGAGGAGGCGGGAGAGCAGATAAGCTGTTGGCTGATGAGGAGGAAGGGAACCGGTACGTGGAGTTTGGTGTCGGGGTGGAGGGCGGCGTGGGAGAGGAGGAGCAGGACGGGCCGAAAGAAGCTGAAGTTGGAACCGGGGAGGGGGATGGACTCGGGGTGGAAGGGGAAGAGGAAGAAGGGATGCAGGAGTTGGAGGAGTGGTGAGGTGGAGGTAAAGCGATGGGGGGGAAGTGTCTATCAGAACCGGCGTTTCTTTCTGAACCTGAGGAGTCGGACTCTCTGTGTCTGTTTGAGGATGGCGGAGGAGGGAGGAGAGGGACTTGGGGTGCAGGCTTAGACTCTGGGAGTGTGGGTGGTGTATTTGGGTTTGCATTGATGGGCGGGGCTGGGTCAGATTCCTCCTCTAGAGCCAGAGAGTCCAGTTGCACCGTCACCCCTGCAACATTTGTCTCATCTGTATCCTGTGGAGCCTCCTGACCTACAGAACCTGTAACAGAGAGATCAGGAGATGGAGAAACAGAGGTGTCGCTCCCCTCCCTCTGCTCCTCTTCATCTCGCTCGTTCTCCTCAATCTTCCTCTCCTCTTCAACCTCCAATTTTGCCGATCCTCCTTCCTCCTCCTCCTCATCCTCCCTCTCCTCTGAATCTCCGAAGCCCAGCTGCGCTCGAGCCCTGGCTATATTTCTCCGGTGAACGCGCACGTGAGCGCGCCAAGGCGACCCTCCGCCTCCTCCGGACCTCGCCGGAGATCTGGTGCTGTCGGAGGACAACGAACCACAGCGCTGCCTGGCTGGGGAACCCTGACACTGGGACAGAGAGGCGGGTCGAGCCCCCGGCAGCGCGGATGCGCCGGCGGAGCCTCGGGGGCTTCCGCGTGGGTTCCGACCCAGGAGGAGGTGGTTGATAACGGTGCTGGACGGGCTGAGTTGGGAGGCCAGGACACGGGTGGCTGGGCACTTGTCTGGATGGAGGGTGAAGGGGGGGGGGCAAACACAAAAACAGGGTTACAACAGATCCAGGCCAAGCACAAACAGGCTCTTCATGGCTAGAAAAAAAGAGATGTTTGAGTTTATAGTTGGAGCTGCATTTCTGACCTTTAGAAATGAATTAAAATTCAGGTCCTGTGAAACAGATTTGTTTCATACTGAGGTCACAGAGTCTCAGAGAACTGAATCTGTTGCCAGAGGATTAACATCTCCATCAGACACCAGAGGGCGCCGAGAGTGTTTGCTTTTTACATCTGAAGGATTTAACTATCCTCTCGCCTCTCGCTGAACCAAGACAATTTTTGGATTGCTGGTCACACGCATAATCATTTCTCTCCCCCCCTCAAAGAAAAGTAACATTATATAATCTGTACAGTAGTGTACAGTATTTGGGGATTTTTCCCCAATGTCAGTAAACCGTGTCAATGTATAAGAAGAGTGTTTATGTGGGCGAGTCAGTGTGTGTACAGAGGAACATCGGATCTCGCTGTAATCCTGTTACACAATCCTCTGAAATCATGTGAACATGGGATGGAAGGAGCTGCAGCGGGCAGAATCAAGAGTTTGTTAATGAAGGTTAGTAACAGGAGGTCAGCCCAGAAAATGGCCAACATGCTGTTAAAGAAAGTTGCAAAATCAAAATCAACTGGAGACACGTGCCACTGCTGAAGATCATCGTTAGTTTTCGATGAATAAAACACAATAAGCTGTTGCTATCCAGAATTATAGGTGAATGATTATTAGAACTGGGACATTATGAAAATACAGGTGGATGCCTAATGAACAGTAAAGGGACAGGTGTCTCCAGCAGTTTCTGTCTTTAATTGTGCGTATGCCGCCGCCAACCAGAACAAAACCTTCACCAGTCGTCCCATCCCCTCTTCTCTTTGAAAACAGAAATTGAAGCGTGGCACCAGTTTGGCACATGCTCTCAGAACGCCGGGCTGCAGCGCTCCCCTCGCTTCATGCGACATCAGCGTGTCTCCGTGTTTCTCTGCTCTACGTTTCAAACCGCGCACATGGCGCGCCCTGCAGCATTTTGAGAGCATGATACGTGTGTTCAGGCTGGCACAACCGCATTTTGTTTTTCCAGTTATGCAACCTGACAAAAAAAAAAAAAAAAAAAGATGCCATATTTCTGAGCCAGCGGTTCCTGAAACAGATTTCAGATGTGGGTTTTTTTCAGATTATCAAGAGAATTCTCTCAATTCGCTGTGATTTCTTAAGCTGTACAATGTTAGCTATGTCTTATACTGACTGTCTACTTTATTTTCTTGAAAACAGTGGAAAAATAATTGGAAATCTGCCTTGGGGAACCCCTGGTCGAACAGCAATTAGCATCTTTGTCTTTACGACCAGATTCCTCCACTCCCCTCCTTTGATCAGCTGATTGCTTCTCAAACACCAATGAACCATTAAAGACCCTGAACACCCAGTTTCAGACGGTTCCACACCAGTACCCTCGGCTTGATCGTCGGTACTGTCGCCGAGTTTGTTGGCGAGCTCCTGGAGAACCCCTGGGCTTTGGGCCACCTCAGGTCCAAGACCTGCGAGTCACACACCGCCATCATCGTCATCGACAAACATCGAGCTTTCAGTTGTGTTTCCGCGAGAGGGCAGGACTTCATCCTTCTAGTTACTGAAAGATATCCACACTTTTACTTGCATGAAATGTGATGTTTAAATAAAGATTTTAAAAAGGCTGGGTTACTTTTAAACAGAACAAAGTGGGCGTCGGATGAAGCTGCCATTATTTCTACGCCACCTGTGCGTATGTAGAGTTGCATAGCCTGCTGCTGCTGCCGCCTCTTGATGCGCGCGTATTGCTTCTTCAGGGCGTAGATGTCGGTGCTCATCCTCTCCATCATCATGCTGTTGATGGCGGCCTGATGCTCCGCCCGGGCGCCGCCGACGCCTCCCCCGCCCCCTGCGCCCCCGGCTCCCACCGCTCCGGGGCTCAGCTCGGCGATGCTTCCCTGCTCCGCTCGCTGGTCTGGAGGGAGAAAGATCACCGAGCGGGTTCTTCATCACAACATAAAACTCTTTTTCTTCTTTCCTCGGGTTTCTACCGAAACGCGCCTGAACTTTACACATCTGTTTCATGACTGCGATGTTTTGCGCTCTGACACAGAAGATTTAGGTCAAGGGCTTTGGTTCAGAAAAGGGGAGAAAAATCTCCAGGAAAAAAAATAAATGAAATAAAAATCATGAATCAGACATAATCCATTCTGTCTGTTAAATCTCCTTTACTTACTTCTACACTCATCGGATTTTACCCTCATCCTCTTTAACGCAGATCAGCTGACCACTGGAGACACAAAACTAAGTCCCAGAAAGAAAAGAGCCTCTTGATGCTATCTTACGTTTGTTTTGTCTGTGTCGTATTTATCTCGAGACCATATGTTTCTTGAAACACATACTGTGCATGACAAAACCACAGCAATGCATTCAGTCTTAAGTTACCACGTTCAAAAACTCTAAAGGAATGACTTTTTTGGCCACTGATGGCAACATCAACATTTGAGGTTAAAGTTCATTTTGTTGAGATTTTGTTGACCTGACCACCTTACTTTGCGTTTTAGCTCCAGCTTTACTGAACCTTTCAGCGGCTCTTCCTGCTTTTGTGTTGCCGCAGTGTGCAACTTCACGGCACAGGGCCGTGACAGCCGGCAGTCTAGTTTGTTCACTGCAATTATACCGCTGTCTCCGAAAGACTGTGGCAATGATTTATTGATAGTCATTTCCAAACATGGAGCTCTTACATACGTTTCCCTTTTGAACCAGGTCAAGTCAGCTGTACTGAGATTTACTTGTGAGGTTAAAGGCGCTCATTTTTAAATCCCTCTCTCTCTGGAGCGTGACGACTGCAGCCTCGGATCTTAGCCAATGTTTTCAACTAAATCCCTCAGGCTATTTGCCTTTTTTTTCCATGTTTGTTAAAGTCGCTGAGAGAGGAGGAAGCAGGGATTTGTCTGGAGGAAACAGATCAGAGACAGTTTGTACTTTGGAGTCAAATGGGGGGCAGAACATGAGGATCTGAGGGGGGGAGTAGCTGGCCTGAAACCAATTGTCTGCTGGCCCTTCTAACCTCTCCCCGGAGTTACCCTACAAAATCCCGTGTGGCATTTCTTGCGTCTGCCGCGCTGACCTTTGAGATGTGTCTGGTATCTCTGCAGCTCTGGGGCCAGCAGGCCACCCAGGGGCCCAAGGCAGCCGAGGGCAGTCACCACGGAGTCCTCGTCGTCCATGTCGGCGTCGTCGTCGCTCTCCCAGCCGCCCAGACCGCCGCTGGAATGAAACAACAACTTTTGTCGCGTGCCCAGTTGGCTTTGTTGGTGTGGGAGAAGTACAAAAAAAAACAAACCTTCCATTGGATTTGACTGAGGTAGGGAACGGAGTGATGTTGTAGGTGTACTTCTCTCTCAGCTCAGCCAGTTGAGGGAAAGGAAACACGGCCATGGAATAAACCTCCTGGGAGACGGAGGGGGAATGATACCATTACCACCAGGGGCATCGTTAAAAAGGCGTGAGCAGCTTCGTTTTGTCTCGTACCTGCATGAGCTCGGCGGGGTCGACCAGGTTGTGCTCCAGCATCTCCTGAGTGAGACAACCCATCGTGCTGTAAAACTCATCTGCTGTCTGACAGTACTCGATCCTCCTGGACAGAGAAGGGGTGGGGAGTGAAGAGGACAGGCGGGCAGAAAAATGCACAATACGCATTTCATGTGGTTTTATGGTTTATGACTGAAAATTCAGTCCAGTTCACTCAGGGTCACTACCACACATATAAACAGGATTATATAATTGTATTTATAGCAGAGCTGATCAAACACTGTATACAACTATAACAACTTCATAAAAAAAATAAGTGCATTAGTTCAAGCAGTTGCTATTATTCCTCCTACTTTTCCTCTTAAAAACAATCTAATTTGAAATTTGTGTTAACAACAAACACAAAAGTCTGGGAGTGTTTTCCCCAAAAACCTCCACGCCGGCTCTCATTTGAGCAAAGTTCCACTTACTCTCCCAGCCGCTCCCAGATGGCGAGGGCCACCCGGAACAGAACCTCGGACCCCTCGAAGAAAACCGAGTCCCAGATCTTCAGCACGGTGGGCGCCGGCAGGCAGGTGGCGAACATGGTGAGGAACCACTGCATAGTGAAGACGTTGGTCAGCGGGGGCTCGTAGCTGCCTGGGAGACGGAGGCGCGTTATTTGTTATATTTGTGTTTGGGTGATCAGTGAGCACGCACGCACACACACACACACACACACACACACACACACACACACACACACAGATTTGTACCTCCGGCCTCTCTGTTGGCTGCTTTTTGGAGGTGGTGGAGGTGCTGGGACAGTCTGGGCAGCTTTAGACGCAGCAGGTCTCTGAACACCGCCATGTCCACTGACAGGAGGAGACGTCACAGGGTTAAAAAAATGAAGAATAATCAATCAAATCTCACATCAGCAGCTACTGTATATGTTTCATGATGTAATCTAGTCATTTCTGTTGCAGGGTAAATTTTCTGATGAGTGTCCGACCCCTCCTCGGTATCCCAATGTCTTCAGTTTTAAAATTCCTGGGCGTGTGCGTGCTCCACTGTGCCTACCTGACAGAGCTCGAAGGTTGTTGGCAAAATAACTCTCTGGCAGCACTTTGTCGATCAGATAGATCATCACCTGAATACAAAGGAGCAGAAAGACACAGCTCTGCTGCAGCACACTGGAGCTGAACCGTTATATGAAACACAGGAACCCAGTTCAATCCCGAGGGCTTAACACTGCATGCCGTGAATGTCGAGCACGTGATCATATCTTTCAGATCTCCGTCCATTTTTCTTTTCATCTTAACATAATTACTGATATTACTGGGTGCACGTTTATACCTTGAGTGCATCGCTCTCGTTGCCCTCCGTGACTTCCAGTATGAGAGCAGCCAGCACGTTGAATCCTTGGCAGTAACCCACGGTTTTATTCCAGCGGGCGTAGGCCAGGAGCACCCTCTTCAACACCACCCTGTCCTGCTCCCCCTCCTGGCCACAATAAGAACTGCAGCCAGTCCTGTGTAGGTCCTGGGCAGGGGGGAGGGAAACAGTCGATGCACTGAGCTGGATAAATAAATCATCATCATCGATGCGTTTTGGACAGAGACAAGAAGGCAAACACGGAGGAGGACTTTGCCCTGTTGATGGGAACAGTTTTTCCTCTGTTGATTCTCTGAGTCACTGAGACACGGAGAAAGAGCTCAGTGGTTTCCGTGATGGAATCATCCCGCTCTCTGACGCACACTCATCAGTAAACATCGTCCTTTGCAAGGCGCTGTCACGACTGAAGATCACATGTTGATATAAATGCCCAGCAGAGTTCAACACGTTGAGAATGCTGCCGGAACAAGAATTTCAAGAATTTCCAAACACAAAATATGTAAAAGTGACTTAACTAATAGGTCATCACATGATATCAGCAATTTCTGATGTCAATTATGAATTTGGTTGCCAGCAATAATGCATCATTTTAAATGGACTGCAGCGCCAAGACTGCGCTGAAGTAATTATATGTTTTCGATGACCCTGAACAGTTCGTACTTCACAAGGCCTTCATACAGTTTTCATCTACAAACTACTGAAAAATGCAGAGGCTTTCAGTCCAGGCGCCGTGCTGCTGACTCAGGACACACACGCAGAAACACAAAACACTCTCCTGCACATATACTGCACATACACATTAGGCTAACCCCTGGACCCCGACACACAAATCCAGTCTGGTTACCTTGACGATCTGAATGCCGAGGGAGTCGTCGTCCGGGTTGCTGCGCTCGTTGAAGGCAAAGCGAAGCGTCTTCTCCCAGTCGATGGAGATACTGTGGAGGTACTGGTCTGCCAGTGTCAGCCAAACCTGCCCGTGACAGCAGACACACAATGAACCAGAGTGCTGCGAAAATTCCAAGGATCAGTCAGAGAGACGGTTCAAATATCAGGACAGACACCGAATACAGATTTTGATTCACACTCCCCACTGAGACGCATGAAAAATTTGAAACTGATTTTCTTTGGAACATATTCTCAAGCTTCTCCTTCCTCCAGCGCTTCTGTGAGAGTTGTTCCGTGTTGCACAGCGACTCATTTTGTTTTGCAACTAGCAAGGGACAAGTTTTCATTGTTCATCTTCTCTGACAAGAGGAAAGCAATCACTTCCATTTCATTGTTCGCTCATCCCGAGAGATAAAGTTAAGTTGCGTGATGAATGACGCGTAGCGGACAAACGGCCTCCACATATTGTTCTTTTTAAACTCGACAACAACGAAGGAAAACTACTTTGCTTCTAATAGCACAACTAGGCCATCGCTTTCTTCTCACTAAATACCCTCTGGGTTCAAAACAAACGCGAAGCGTGAGGTCTCATTTATCAAAACGTCTGTTTATATGGAGGATATTTCGGGTCCAAACAAAAGTAGCACCCGAGGGTTGTAGCTGGCAGTTCACGCAGGAATTTTCCTCAGCATGCAACTATTTCAAGGCTGCTATATTTAGCATTTCAAAACAATTCGCAAAGCACCTTGTCAATAAGGAAAAAAAAGACAAATGTTCCAACAAAGCCACGTTATTTAGTCTAGGTAACATACCCTCTTCCTCCATTCCTTTGGTATCCCAGTAGGAAGCCGAGCCACAGCTTTAAGGGCATCGTACCACTGAAGAGAGAAAACACACGGTGTTATGGTTTTATTTATGCGACCTGGCAAAATCAATATTAATACATTTAATGTCGTCGAGAGAGAAGAAGGAGTACTTCAGTGGTGAACAAATCATCCACTAAAGCACCAGAAGCATTAAAAGCTCTCCACCGGAAAACACGGGGTGTTAAACTGAAGCAGCTCACCTGCTGGAATCCATTCTTTCCCAGCGATGGCTCGATGGTGAACTTCAGCCTCGTGTCAACTCCTGCAAACAGAGATGTTTGATTTAGAGTCGTGTTGTACCATATACTGCATATATAAGTTTTAAAGGGTACTGTACAGATGATGTCAGACTTAAATAAGGAAAAAAACTATATATCTATTTTACTAGCTCATTAAGGGGGAATACATTTTTGTTACTTAATTTTCGGTCAAAACCAAAGTATCAAGGTGTGTCACAGATACAGATAGTTGACGTTGAGATGCTTTTTTCTCTCTGGAACAGTAAAAAACAAAGCACCGGAAGCTCTGAGTGTTTCTTCCGAGGTAAATGTAGATGTCTCCCGCCTCTACACGGCTGCGATAGAAGGTTTAAAAAGGTGTTTAAAGGTGTCGTTTGATTTTTGAACCGCGCAGGTAAACAGACGTCGGAGCTCCGAACAGTCGCTGTCCACTTCCTCGTGGTGCTGAAATCGCGTTTGGATCTCGTAAAAAACAATCTCGCAGACTTTGTTTAAAGAGCATTTGGATACCCCCCCCCCCCCACCCCCGTCGACCCCCGAGGACCAAACGGAAATGAAATTCTGATCTGAAGTTAAGAGGAAAGGTCCCGACATGTTTCGGCTCCGTGCCAAACTAAGCTCCGAACTGCGGCCATGTCTCTTCCTCTTCCTCCTCCTCCTCCTCCTCCTCCTCCCTCATAAACCCCGCTCAGTCTCTGGAGGATCGGTCGTCCTGGAAGACGCACGATACGTTTTCTATCTCTCCCATAAGAAAGTGCGGAAATAAAAGAGAGAATAGGGGTTTCGACCTGCTCGGACCGCCTCTGCCGTCCTGTCCTGCGCCATTCCGGATCAGCGCGGCGCTGGAGGTTTCCCTGCCAGCGGCTTTGGGAGAGGATTAACACGGAAAAGCCCTCCTACTTCCCCTGTCCGCTGATTAAACCCAACGCCCCACCACCACGCTCACATTATAATGAGGAACGGTTTAAAAAAAATATATGTTGATGTCAAAAGGAAATTTGGAGACTTCTGAATCTGACTTCATCCGGTGATTTCTGTTCAGGATATGTGTGCAAATCCGCTGCATATTTAATTGGATAATGCGCAATTTGCATATTTAAACATAAACTTTCAGAGAAGCTATAATACAATTTTTTTGTCTTAATAAGTCATTAACTGGGGGGAACTGATGAGGATACCTATTAGTTAAAACAGGCTACAAACGACAGCTGGATATCATAATCCATCCAACATGCTCATTCCTCTTTGTACAATCATTTCCGTCACAATATGTTTTGACATAATGAATACTTTGACCCGGCCTTTTTTCCTACTGTACACTGACAGGCTATGATACATTATGGTAAGAGTCCCTCTAAAGCTGCTCCCACCACATCCGAACCAGATTACAGCTGCTGTTTGGGATGTTATGAAGTATTTAAACTGCTGACCTTTTCCGCAGTGAACAAATAACGTCAGTTATCAGTCAAAATTAAATTAGTAATCTGTGTTTTTTCCATCTAAATGATTTGTAACTGCACATGCTTAAGCACTCTGTGTCTGTTTGATTTTTTAAAAAAGGTTATTGCTCCGTTTCTTTAACCATACAGTATAAATAACCGAAATAAGGACATTATAGGTCATTATAATAAAAACAACATCAAGGTGTACTGTTAAATCTGTTCAGTACCAGGCTGATGGATAGCACTGGGTGCTGCTAATTCAGGGAAGTGAATGGTGGCTTTCTGTTGTGCTGTGAGACGGCTACTATTTCTTTAAACGGTCAGAAACACACACACACACACACACACACACACACACACACCAGCACAGGTACAAACCGCAGAGAGACATCTGGCTATTTAGTTCGGTGAATACATGTCTGTAGCGCACCAGGGGTGTCCATCCATCCGGCAATGTGCAGGAAGAAGTGAAGGTAATGATCCCGGTTTGCTGGAAATGTAACTAGCTGACATCAAAATCCTGCCTGTTACTTAGGTGGAATGTATCAGCCATCATTTTTGATAAACGTAGTTCATTGCTTCAAATGGCAATTACTAGAGGTGCATAAAGTTGCTGCATGAAACGAGAGTATAAATGGAGCTAGTTCCTATGAGAACAGTAAGCTGTCATGCTGATGGGGGGGTCACCTGGCTCTAAGGTGCACAGCAGCCGGGGCGCACTCCTGGATATCCCGTTCCGCTTCTTCAGGACGTTGCTGATGATGTTACCGACCCCTCCCGATCCCTGCTGCCGCTGTTTGGCGCCCGCCCTCGGCCTCCTGCCGGCGGCGGGGAGCCGCTCCTGCCTCATCGGGGAGTTCAAACCGTTCCGATCCGCTCGATCAACCTCATCGCTCCCGTCCCGCTGCGTTTGAGCCTCTCTGTGCGTCTCGGTCGCTAAACGGAGAGGCCATCCGGAAGCGGAGCCGTTCCTCCAAGACGCGGAAAAAAATGGATAAGCGATCGAATCGATATTTCGAATCTCTTCCGGTGATGATCTGCGTTTCCGACTTGTGCCCGAAGAGAAAGATCAGACCCCTCAGTTCATCGGTCATGGAGCGGTAACGTCCGGGAAGCCATGTTCATACAAACAGCTACATAAAACATGACTGAAGAGGAAACGGACGGGTTCTGCTGCTTTTTTTGGTCCGGCAGTGTTGTTGCTGCTGCTGCTGCTACTGCTGCAGCTCCTACGCCTCCTCATCCTCCTCCGGCGCCGCGTCACCGAGAGGAGGTGCAAGGATGGAGGGATGCGGTAGGATGGGGAGACACGTGGGGAGGAGATACGAGAGGGATGAGGTAATGGTGGAGGAGAGCGTGGAGAGACGATGGATTTTTTGTTTTGGGTTTTTTTTTTGTTGTAGGACTGACCAGCTCACATCGCAGACATGAAAAAGCACACTGAATAAATCAAGCCATCACCTAAACTCTGATTTGAACTAAAGTTATAGACACGGGGAGAAGACACAGAACCCCTGTGCACAGAAAATTCTGATATTCGAACAGTCGAAACAGCACAGCACCAAAACAAAGTCCCACCGGATCACGCGAGGCCCAAATAACCAGATAAAAATAAACGCTCCTCTCTGCAGCTGCAACCAGCAATTTCCTTAGAGATCCGCCCATCGATCATTTCTTCAGTTGCCTGATTAAAATGTTTGTGAATGTTTGCCACTGTTAATTCCCTGTTGACTGACCGACCAATCACTGAGCTCACTTTCAGCTCAACTCATTTCACAGAGTACAGTGGTGTAAAAAAATAAATAAATCAATCAATGATCACTTATAAATGTCCCTATTTATCGAAAGGGGGGCAGAAGACGGCTGCAAATAGCTTCCTCAATCCCGTGAGCTACAAACCCGCACAATCCGACAATCCAACAATTTCAGTTACAGTTCCAATTTCAGTTTTCAGTTACAACACTGACTGGAGAAGCTGAAGAGCAGAGAGCACTCAAACGAATGACGCCTGCGACCTTGAATCGATGACGCGTGACGCTGTGACTCAGTCCGACAGGTGCACAGTGCTTCCTGAGCAGAAAAGGCGTTTGGGGTCAATACCTGCAAATAGCCTTAATGGTGATAGCGGAAGATGACGATGGTGCGTCATAACAGATTGCCTTGACGCTTGATGTTTTTGTGACTGCTGTCATAGTTTCTGTTTTATGGTCTCAAAGAAAGAAGAAGAAGAAAAACTCGTGTTTTGAGGAAATTGTTACAACTCCAAAAATATCTCTCCATCTATCCAAATGTGATTAACGTGGGAAAAAGTAACGTTTGTGCACAGTGTGGCCACAAACACACCAGCATATTTTACTCAGATGAGGTTTAATCCACAATCGCTTCCCTGGGAAAACAACATTTTACCGTTTATGTCGTGTTATAATAGCACAAACATCTCTAATGTAACAGTTTCAGGAGCAGCTCTGAAGTTGTCAAGTGGGGCGATGTGAAAACGAGCAACCGATATCCCACCAGTCTGTCGCTTTGGGCCGAAGCCTCAGTCCATTATGTAAATTCAAGCGAGCAGTTATCATACTGCACGTGATATCACCTGCAATGCTTTCGACCCGCTTGGCATTTTGTAGTTTTCAGTTGCATTTTCAAGTCATTTCTAAAAGCTGGATTTTAAGCCTGTGGCTGGTCTGCAGAAAAAGCCAGAGCGCATCAGAGATTCATTTTTCTTTGTTCGGGTTGAAATGGGTTTTAAAGAAGCTTGTGGTATTCACACAGCAGCGGATTCCGTAATTGGATTTCAGGGGGAACTAAATTGGATCCGATGAAACAGACGGCGTGAGTATTATACGCTATTTGCTATATTCTAAGAACTCTTACAGGGGATTTGACCAAAGCTGCAGTCGTGTCCCCTGCTTTTTGGCCTCAATCAAAACTATTTCATGAAAAAGAGAGGGGAATACTATGACCAAAAACATATTCACACTCATAAAATGGTTGTGAAATCATCCATGGGCTAAGAGCATCCTCCTGGAGGCGGATGCACGTCAATCATGTCATCCGCTTAAAGCAGAGTAAGAACCGCGCGCATGCCCTTACGTCGTTTTTGCGAGACAGCCTGCAGACACGCCGTGATGATGTCGTAGTTCTTCTGCAGCTTGTGGCAGAGTCGGTCTCGCCTCTTCAGCTGGCGGATCAGCTTGGCCGACTGCAGGCCCGTGCGGTACTTCACCTCCTGGATGATTGAGCGCAGCTCCCCGGGGGCTGAAGACGCACACAGAACCACACCAACACAGAAATGTCCAGGTTTAGTCAGGGTGTCTGTAATGTAGATTTTTCACCGCAGTTCTGCCGGGACGTTTGAGTTGTTGGGAAATTAGGGAAAAGTGTAAGGGACGTCTGATACAAGCTGCATGCCCAAACTTACCCCATATAATACACGCATCCCACGTTTGTGGGCTCAGGGGACTATTTTCTTAATGAAACCCAATTTGCCCTGTATTTTTGTAGTTTTTCACATTTGTTTCAGACACAGAACATATATTGGCACAGGTCGGTCTACAATACGACTGATTCGAAATAAAGCCGCCTGATACAGTTTTGACCAACGTGGCGGTTAACGGTCAGTCACCTGTCAACAAGGCGTTGGAGTTAGAAGAATCTTCCTGAACCAAAGTGTAGCAGGTTGTGAGCTCTCTCCATAAACTCCACCGCTGCTGACCGACCAGCCAGCTTCACCCAAAGAGACCTAAACTCCACCGCAGACCGTTAAGCCCTAAACGCACACACCGCAGACAGCGCTAGTCACATGTCTAAGCTGTTCTGTGAGGCGTTATCGGCGCCCTTCCCCTTCCTGAGCGGCGGCTGTCTGCATTGTTTAACTTGACCGAGCCTCGCGTGTGTGGAGGGCAAACAGTGAACCCGCGGGCCGGTTCGCTGCAGGATTCCTCGGGCTAACAGAGGAAACAATGGCGGCGTGGCACTCGCTGCAACATGCCTCTCGTGACACTGAGGCAACGCCAGAGATTGAGCTGTTAACACACTGATCGTCCTCTGTGTCTGTGTTTGTGTGAGTATGGTGCATACTCCGGCCACCTGCTTCCCTTTCTAGATCTCTAACCTTAAAAACTACTGGGTGGATAATTTGTTATCTCCAGACACGGAGCTATTTACATTTAATTAATTATATCATGTGGGGATGCAACAGTCCAGCCCTACGACTTCCACTGAAGTTTACATTTGATGCAACAGTAATCTAGACAACTTAAAGGAACACTGCTTCTTTAGTACATACAACTCCCCCTTGATTAACCAGCATGCGTCCGTCAGGAAAACACACAGTGGAAAATATTTCCAGGTTTCCTTCCCGCCATGCAGCACCGGAAGCCTCGACATGTGGATTCTTAAATATATATCAGACCGAGTTGGATCTGTTTCCGTTACACCTCATAGGCAGGGACGTGGATGTGGCACCTGTGGGACACCTGAGACAAGTAACTGAGCAAGTGGTACATGCCAGGATAACAGCGGCATACCAGCAACCACTCTTTGACCTCAGCACGTCTGTGTTCACAATCACAAAAGGACAAAAGCGGAAAACACGTGTATCCACAGTATGTATTGTACTGTTGGTATGGTTCACACTGCAGGGGTATCCTTGAAAGATGTGGACACCTTGGATAAACCCAAACTATACAAATAATCCTTTATGTTAAGTGTAATCAATATAATGAATAAACAGGACTAAAACATCCCAGTGTTTAGATCATTGCATTTTTGGGGGGGCGGGGTGGTTTGTTATTTTTAAATATCGGTATGCATCATGTTTCTGGCTATATAAAGTTTTCCTGTAGAGTTGATATCTACGACAACATGTAATTATTGCTTGTACGATGATTTATCCAACAGATTACACAGGCCTGTGAAGCAAATTATTGATCTAATATCTATAAAACTGACTTGTCTTGACCAGAGTATGTCCCTCTACCGAGAGACAAACTGGACCTGTCCGCACGCCCCCCTCACCTTTCTGGGCCAAGTAGTTCATCTGGTGCCTCCTGGTGTGCTTCTCCTGGAGCTCCTGCAGGAAGCTGGACCCGGAGTTACTGCGGCCCAGGAAAGCGTCTGACCCGGACGCCTCGGTGGAGCTGTCCCAGCTGTCCACGTTCCTCCTGCTGCCTCCGCTGTAGGTGTCGTACAGCTCCACCAGAAGACAGTCCACTATGGAGGTCCTCGGAGCTTTAAGTCCATCACTAGTGGATTCGGAGTCACTGGCTCCGGCCGCGTTGGCCCCCTGGGTGGCAACAACGGTGCCAGGCGGAGCTCCGTGCACGCCGGGGACCTCCTGCTGTCCAGGAGGTGATGATGTGTCATTCGGAGAGTCGGCGAGGCGCGTCCACCGCTGAAAGCCGGAGAAGTCGTCCTCGAGGGAGCCGGCGGAGTTGACGAAAACGCCGCTCTCGTCCCCGGAGCACACGCCAACGTCGCATATGTCAACTTCCAAAAGTTCATTCACGTTTAATTTCAGCTCCGACGCCATGTCTTCACTGGCGACAAACTAGCCTCAAATAAACGTTTTGCTCTCCTGAAGATTTTTCTGACGAGTGCGCTTTCATTTTTCACATAAGAAAGCTGAGGTTGGAAACTTTTCTTCACGTATCTCAAGGGGAACAGAGTACCCGGAGCACTCCATTCCTTTCCAGAAAGGTAGAAACTCGTCTGACAGCTTTTAGTTTCCTTCTTCTGTTCCGGACTCGATTTTCCTGCCCCCCCTCCCTCTCCAGGATGGACCAGCCCACTCTGCTGAACTTCTCAACGGCTGCCCAACTTTCTCCAGGTCGCGCGACAGGTGCAGCGTGTACCTCGAGCTGCTGGGTTGACCAATCAGAGAGGAGCCGAAAAAAATACGTCGACCAATCTGCTTTCACCAACAGAACAACGCTAGGCAGTGTGGGAGACAGCACTTATAAAATGTATTATATGAAGTACATTTAACTTTCAGTAAAGTTTAATGTCGATGGCATTAACAGAGCTTCCACAGTATTATTCTAATATTATATGTAATTGTCGAATATCTAACCGAACATTTTATGGCAATTTATGGAGTGTGTTTGAGAAAGTCCTATTTTAAATGGGTGCATACATTGTTACAGGCGTGGCTTCTAAAGGAATAGATTAAGTTAAAAAAAATCTATTTCATATATATGATTGGAGATATAATAATTACTATTACTATTACTATTACTATTTGTATTTTAGATACTGTCAGATTTTTTTCTTCATACGATGAAAAACAAAGTACAACAATTCAGCAATGAAATTTAAAATAAACATTATAGAAAGTACGTTTCTACACATTAGTCATGCAGGGGGCTTTTTTCCGCCTATTCAAATCAGCTGATTCGGGCTTCCGTAGCCGAGCAGCACATGACCAGGCAACAGGGAAGTGTTTTGTCTGAAACACAAACAAGGGCCGAGTCTGTTCTTGCTCCGGAGCTGCCCACTCACCAGCATTTCACACCGTTACCGGGCACAGAGCCGTGGGAACGGAGACGGACAGACCTCGGCGACCTGTGATTTTATTCCTAAAAGAAGATATGGGCTCGAGTCGCTGCAGACGGCCGACGCTACTTAGTTGCCTCCTTATCTGCGTCACTTCGTGGAGCAACCTGAGCAACGGGGTTTCTGCCAAATCTTACCGGAGACCGAACATCGTTCTTATCCTCACCGATGACCTGGACGTCGCAATCGGGGGTCTGGTCAGTAAATGAAAAACTAATAAAATAAAAATCAACTCAGTGCTTTTATTGCATGTCGTTTATTATTTTTGTGTGAGAGCCGTGTAGTTATGTTTCCATCTATTTTGTAAACATGTCATGGGGGCGAAATTGCGATTAATCGGTCTTAAGTTGACATTTAGTCCAGGCCGGTTCCGCTGACGGCTCACATTCCTGTTCGGACACATCACTGAGGCATCTCACAGAGTCAGCAGCCTTAATCACCCTCCCGCCTTCTACAAACCCCTTATATGGCCGAAATCAATTGAAAAAACGCCAATTTAAGGGGTGCACAGACAGTTTTTTTTTTGTTCGCATGACAGGCATGAGATATTCGATTTGTCTCATCACGTGAAATTCAATTTTCCTTTCAGAGTCCACTCAGCAAGACAAGGAAACTGATTGGAGATGCAGGGATATCATTCGCAAACGCAGTAAGTGTCATCGCCCGGCGTTACGTCTCATCAGTGAATCGTGTAGTGGTTTTGTAAAGGAATTCATCCTCAAACAGAGGCCTCCCCCCACACCCCTCCCTCCTCCATCAGTTTGTCGCCAGCCCGCTGTGCTGCCCGAGCCGAGCCAGCATCCTGACGGGGAAGTACCCCCACAACCACCACGTCATCAACAACACCTTAGAGGGCAACTGCAGCAGCAGGGCATGGCAGAAGAGCGAGGAGGCCCACACCTTCCCCGCCCTACTGATGGCCTCCGCGGGCTACCAGACCTTCTTCGCGGGGAAATACCTGAACCAGGTGAGGGACGATAGGGACCGCATGTTTGTCCGCATCCAGCCGTCGTTCTGCATGCGGCACCTTATAGCAGCAGATTATTATGTAACAAAGAAAATCCGCATACATGTGTTGCCTGATGAAGATCAAAGTCCTCACTCGGCTTCCCTTGTTATTTTATCATGAACTGGTTAAGACGGGAAATCTGCAGTTATCTGAAAAACAAAGTCAAAAATGTTATGTTTACGTCTGCTAATTGCATAACAAAGCAGATTGACTTCCTGTTGTTCATTAAACAGTGCTGAAAAATTTAACGTCAAGGAGAAAGATGATCAAGCGGCGAACCAGGACATCATGTGGCTGATACCATGTGTACAGATAAAACATTATTCTCAATCTTTTCTTAAAGAATACTTTTACTCTCAGGGGATATACAAGATATCACAAGAGAAATATGAATGGGCATGAATAAAAAACATATGAAACTACAACCGTCCTTTCAAACGAATCTGAAGCAACATTTTTCTTCTTCATCTGTTGGATGCTAAAATGGTCGAATTAGTACACATAAATAAATCTCTTTAATCTGTCAGTATTTATGGATGAACTCAGCTCGGGTCAAACCCTCAAGTCATTCCTTCCTCACTATCCCTCTTTTGTGTGTTTCAGTACGGGCACTCAGAGGCGGGCGGAGTGGAGCACGTTCCCCCAGGCTGGAGCTACTGGGTCGGACTAGTAAGACTCAAAAGTTCACATATTTGACCTTTCTTTTTTTTTTTTTAGCCGCACGTTTACTCCAAGGCTCCTTCCTGTCTGACATCGGGCTTGTCCACTTGTAGGCTAAATAAAACCTTTATTCGTCAAACCGGTCCTTACATTAAAAAAAAAGAGTAAAACTGATTCAAATCCCGCTCAGCTTGTTTCAAACCGACTTACAAGTAAGCATGAGAAAATAAAGGTTTCTATTTGTCATTGTAAATCAAGTGTGGACAAACCAAAAAAGACACATTTTTGGGTTTTGTTTTGGACATATTTCTTTCAGTCTTTATTGCAGAAATTATAACGTACTATGATGAATAGCTGTGGGAAATGATCATCTTTTCTTTATGTTATAGTCGTTCTTGAGTTACGATTAGAGTTAACTCAGTCTCCTTACATTTTTTGAACGCTGGTGCATACACATAAAATCATCATGCGCATTAACACAAGTGATTAAAATGATTTCATTTCATGGTGTCCAGAAATAGTAACTGATGGAAATTTGATATTTTATTCATACGCTGTCCAAGAAATATGCTCCCTGGAGGATTTAAATGGGACCGGCCCAACAGAGGGAAACTATTACATGAGAAAATATTTTGAGAAATTTAAGGCAAAACATTTTGTCCAGCTCAATAATCCTATCTCTCTCTGTTACTGTCCTGTAATGATCTTTGATGACTCCAGAATTTCAATGGAATGCATTTTCAATTGGTTGTCTGACTTTATCTGCCAGTTTTCACTTTGCCTTATTATACCATAACATTTTGGGATTTGGGTAACTTCATGATGTTTTTATGCATTTCTAGTAATAAATTTAACGAATTTAATAATAATGCTGATGGGTAAATGCAACTAAAAACTCCCCAAACTCCAAAATCCAGGGAAATCACTTAAATAGTCATTCAGGAGCCTGAGCATGTCACACAGCACTGTCCTCTGTGTTTTCCAGGAGAAGAACTCCAAATACTACAACTACACCCTGTCAGTGAATGGGAAGGCTCAGAAACACGGAGCGGACTACAGCAAAGACTACCTGACAGACGTACTGGTGAGAGACGCTCTGACTCAAAGAATGGATGCGTTGGCTGTGTACATTTAAAAAAAAAAAAAAAAAAAAAAAAGGTCGTCAACGCCATTTTTGACATTGGTCGCCGATTTTGATAATTATTCTGTAAAATGTTATAAAAAGAAAATCTGATCCAGATTTCAGTTTTGACACAGCGCTCTGCCCCGCCCCCTTCTCTCTTCAGGCCAACATGTCTCTGGACTTCCTCCAGTACAAATCCAGCTTCCAGCCGTTCTTCATGATGGTGTCCACCCCGGCCCCCCACTCTCCCTGGACGGCTGCCCCTCAGTACCAGGGCAGCTTCAACGACACCAAGGCGCCCAGAGACCCCAACTTCAACGTCCACGGGAAGGTAAAGATGAAGATGGCGTTCCTCAAGACAACTATCTGGAATAACAATCCTTCCAGATAACTAATCCAAAATTCGTCGGTTTTATTGATGAGCTTGATCCACTCGGTGATGTCAGGGATATGTCTGTTCTGACTTTGTGTCTCTCCTCAGGACAAACACTGGTTGATCAGACAAGCGAAAACGCCCATGTCCAACTCCTCTGTTCAGTTTCTGGATGATGCCTTCAGGAAACGGTCAGTCTCCTCATCATCGCCTCTGTCCGCCTCGTCCCTCCTCTCCTCTCTGACTTGTCTTCCCTTTCAGCATCCTGCAGAAGAAGACAATTTGATGTCGGAAACAAAGTTACGTAACTTGTTCTCCCTCCCGACCTGTAGGTGGAGAACTCTGCTGTCCGTGGACGACCTGGTGGAGAAGATAGTGAAGAGGCTGGAGGTCAGAGGTGAACTGGACAACACCTTCATCTTCTTCACCTCTGACAACGGGTACCACACCGGTATGCACACACATGTGGACACGCAACACACAATTACCTCAACTCAGAAAGGATTTTAACATGGCCAGACACATTTTTGAACACTTCAGGCATTTCATCATGGGCATTCTGATATTAAATAATATCCTCTTTGTTTTTAAATCCTCTCAGGTCAGTTCTCTCTTCCTCTGGATAAGAGGCAGCTCTATGAGTTCGACATCAGGGTTCCTCTCTTGGTGCGGGGACCCAATGTCAAACCCAACCAGACCAGCCAGGTACCAACAAACGCACATGCACACACCTGTGACACACACAAGCTTCTACAATGACAACTGCACCTATAATCGTAACTGCGGTTAACCCAAAACATCTCTTTTACTGGCTTTTCATCAGCCTCCTCTGAACTGCAGCTGTCATATTTATTCAGTCTCTGTTTCTGGCATAGAAAACCGTGAGTTTCTCTCATGTTACAGCTTCACTAAACCCGCTTTCTGGGAATAGATCTGTGCTGTCACAATTATCAAATTCAAAACATGAGTTGAATCTCTTGGCGATCCAAGTTTGCTCATATTGTGGATTTCATTAAATTCCTAAATTGCCCTGAATCTAATATATTTAAACTGGGAACAGCTTCAGCGATCCACTGATAGAAGTCCAGTGTCTTTAAGTGGTCAGACTGTACTTATCAGGACAAACAAATTGAAGTACAGAGTGAAAATATCATGGAGTGATGTTTTAAAAATGCTATTATTGTCACAATCAGTGATTTTAAACTGAACTGAGGAGCTGGACTGCAGAACTGAACCACAGGGACTAAGCAGGGGACTTGAAGAACCTCTGAGTCACTGCAGTTAATGTCAGGAAATACACACTGATAATACAATTATGTAACTGCCCAAATATTAGCAACACAAAAAGACTTAAAACCCCTATAATCCAGGGTTATTGCACTGCATCACCACTGGAATATGCCATTTTTCTGTAGGCTTGCTTGTTTTTTTGCTTTACAAACCCTCCAGAGAGCGTATATCCATTCTGCTGTGTTGTCACTCTGCCTCCCTGTGGTCTCTGTTGACCCGAGCTAACCTGAACCCGTCGCGTTGTCAGATGCTGGTGGCGAACGTCGACCTCGGTCCGACCATCCTTGACATCGCCGGCCTCAACGTCAGCAAGACGCAGATGGACGGCACGTCCTTCCTGCCCGTCCTGGTGAGATGTCCGAGCTTCAGCTTCTTCCTTTTTCAACAGACGGTTCATCTGCATATCTAAAAACCCCATTTACCAAAAAAAATCCACACTTCCACACTGCATATCTGTGTGCATCACCAGGAGGGGAAGATGAACAGCAGCAGCTGGAGAACCGACATCCTGGTGGAGTACGAGGGAGAGGGTAGCAACGTGTCCGACCCCGCCTGCCCTTTGCTGGGACCTGGGGTGTCGGTATGAAGAACCGAGCGGGCTGAAGCGTGATATCCGATCTGCAGGGAAAAAGCAGAAAACACTTCACCCTCTCTCTCTCTTGCTTCAGGAGTGTTTCCCAGATTGTGTTTGCGAGGACTCGTACAACAACACCTACGCCTGCGTGCGAACCGTCGCCCCCTCTGCCAACCTGCAGTACTGCGAGTTCGATGACAACCAGGTAGATGGGGAAAACATCAAGTCTGCTTCCGTCGGGGTCCACCTAATTATTATTCGCTCGGATCTGAAAAGGTTCAGCAATGGTTAAGGAATGGCTCGGCCTGTGTGCGTCCTCTCTAGGTGTTTGTGGAGGTCTACAACGTGACAGCCGACCCCTACCAGTTGACGAATATCGCGGGCGCCGTCGGCCAGGACTTCCTGGAGAAGATGAACCACCGGCTGATGATGCTGCAGTCCTGCTCCGGGCAGTCGTGTCGGACGCCCGGCGTGTACGACCCGAGGTCAGTCCGGCGCTGCTGAGTCAGCGGGTCTACACATGGATTGAATTACGTGCTTAACTGTCGACAAATTTTAACTTTTTAGCACGTGCAGTTCAGCGATATATGAGGCACGATCAAAACGTTGAGACTGCAACTGTAACAGGCAAAATTTGTCCACTATAAAAAGATTGTAGTGCACTGATACAGATACAGAAATGATCAGCCAATAAAATCAGGCAGGCTCTTATAATAAGGCATAAAAATATCATAGTGAGGCCCAAAACTGAATTAATTGGAGTTAATGGAATTAATGCCTCTGCTGCCTTCTAATTCTTTCCAGCTGAAACATACAAACACGAAAGAACTTGTCCTGTGTTTCCTCAGGTATAAATTTGATCCCCGACAGATGTTTACCAGCCACCGCTGGCGGCTCAGCCAACGCAGACAGACGATGAAGTAGGAGGAAGGGATGACGGATGAGGAGATGGAGGAAGAAGGGCTGCATATTATATTTTGTATTCAGCCTCTCCTGCTGCTGTTGCCTTGTTTTCAGGCCTCCTGAGCCACTCACTTTTGCAGATGGATGGAGAAGGGATAAGGTGTGTGTGTGTGTGGGGGGGGTTGCCATGGAGACAGGAGGTCTCTTGGTGCAGGACCCACCTTTTTTTAAAGCTTTCAGTTGGGCTGCTGTTTAGCCAGTTTGTTAGCAGGTGTGCAAGCAAAGCCAAATTATAATTAAGGATGGATTTACATTTGACTCATGTCTGTTGAGAATATTGATAGCCCCTTACATTGTGGGTCTTGGATTTTCCAGCTAATTTTCTGTAAATTTTCCTCAAAATTTCCAAATACAATAGCTGGTATTTAGCTGTGATTTACTATAATATTTTTCAGGAAATCCTCCGAAAAAGTGGATCTTTAATGTATATAAAACTCAAAGCCATGAAAATTATAAAATTACTGAAACTTGAACGTAACAAGCTGGCACTTATTAATCAGTCACAACTAACACTTTCACTATTCCCATGATAAATGGTACCAGAACATCTCAGGACTTTATTGGAAATATCTGAGTAACTTTTAGCTAAATACCAGTCAGGAAATGATGAGGAAAGCTTCCGGGATTTTTCATTTACTCATCTAAATACTGGAAGTTCACTTTCGATTTTTTTGGTGTATTCGGATTGGTCCTCAAGAATTCATCTGAAGGTGGAACTCTGCACTGAAATGGATGAGAAAGCGATATATGCAAGTGACAAACAGCTGTATACGTACTGTGCATAGTGTGCACAGTACATATGAGTTCCAATTGTCTGTGCAATGAACATAAATGATGAACAGTGCAGGGATCGATAACATCACCTGACCACTCTGACCCTTGTGCAAGCTTCAAGAGAGTAGATATTGATAGGATGGAAGAGTAATGTGATCGTACCTGGAGTAAATAGGGAAAACAGGGTCATAAAGAACGAGACAAAGAGTGCCGCTGACAGAAAATTTAACTTCATAAACAGCCAGTCCGAACGGAAAACACGACGAGTGCCTAGAAAGAAAGCTGGGAAACAAGGCCTGAAAACACCCCCTGGCCATTACATTTCACATTTCAGTAATAGAAAAACACAAGAGTTATTATCCACTGACGGCGGGCGACGAGCAGGGGCAACGGCAGCCTCAAAAGAAAAACTGGACGCCACTGTGGAGAAAACATTTTGGTCACGAACCGTCAACTAGACAGAGGAACACTCCTGTCCACGAACCTGAGCGGCAGGAAGTGAAAGATCACTGAACGTTAGATTATTAGGAAGGAAACAGCACGTCCTTCTTGTAAAAACACTAAACACTAGTCAAAAGGGCATCAGCTCAAATCTGATTTAACGGTTCATTACTGACACGGCAGAGAGAGAGTCAGATCAGGATATTTCAGCAGGGCTGTCTCCGTTACTAAACATCCAGTATTCATCATTTCAATGTTTTCTTCTAAACTGTGAGAAGTGGGTTTTTTGAGTGTCGTCGTCCTCCCTCTGTCTCTCTCTGTGTTTTATTATTTATCAGTGTGCTCATGTTTTAAATTTCACATTGAGTTTGTTTAAGCCAAAACTGTCCGTTTCAATTTCCATGTTGAGGGGAGCTTAACTTGACAGTTTAAATCTAGTATTTCACTTAGAATTGAACATTCGTAGTTTTTTTTATTGAGCCAGTTTCAAAACAGAAAACATAAAATATATATCTGTTTATCTTGGCCAAAAAAAAAAAAAAAAATCTATTTTTTGTTTTGGTTATTGAAGTGAAATCTGTGTTTCTCACAGTAATTCTCGTTTTGTTTCATGGGTCGGATGCGAAAACTTGACTGAACTAAACATTTCATTTGACCCGTGAACCAGGAAATAATTCCTTCATACAGCTCGTTCATCCTCTGCAGTTTGCTTTGGCCGGAGTCACAACTGGACTGAATTACAAGATAAGTTCATGCGGGAGCAATGTAACATGCGCACTCTCTCAAACCCGACCACTTTGTCACAGTTCACTGATGCACTTTCTGATCTGTCTTCTGTTGTTTTGGCGTTTCGTTGTAATTTAGTAGTTTTTGATGATGATATATTTTTGATTGTGTTTTTTGTCCAAATAAAAAAGTTCTTGCGATATCACAGACAAGACTTTTTTTTTGTTTTATTTTTTTATCATCAACATTCTAATATATTTTAACCTTATTCTCTAATCTCATCTCTCCACAAAAAGCAAATAATATTTTAGTCAATTTTCTTAGTATCTGCAAAAAAATGCTATGTTACAGATCAGGCCCTAACAGGAATTAAATCTGTAATTAAATCTGATTACTGAATTATGGCATTAACATTTTAAAATTTGAATGATCTTTTTTGGTGCAAAAAATACCTGTTGCAATTTTCTCAGGATCAAAACACATGTCCTGATCTGTCCAGTCATCAGTCCCAAACCCAAAGTTTACAGTGAGATATAAACAAAAAAAAAAAAAATCAATATTTAGTCAGTGAAATCTACCTTTAAGATAAAATATTTAAAATCTAACTTTCCAGTGTAACACTAACAGTATCCATCCTCATTTATAAAAACAAATCATTTCCAGTGTTCATTTTAAATTCCTTGGGGGGGGGTTAGTCAATTTAAGGAGACAATCCAGGCCACATCTCAGCTTCAGGGCGAAGGAAGACAAAACGAGGCCAATGAGTCCGAGGGGAATCATCGATGTGAGTCCATTAAGTGTCCATGTAGCTTGTACTAAAACGTGTGTTAACTTTATTCTACATTACAAATTCTACATCACTTGCAGGCCACTGTTGTGCTGATGGAAAGTTTTTCTGTTCCCACAGGACATTTTAGTGTTTTGTTTTTTTTTTTAAAGTCTTCTGATGGTCCCAGGTGTCAGTGGGCCAACGTCCACCAGGTCATTCCAGATGTGAACATTGACCAAATATCTTAAAAATATAAATTCCAGACCCGCCGTCATTTTCCTCAAAGCTGCTCGACAAAAAAGAGGCCGTCCAAAAATTTCAAACAAACACGCCTACGTCCAGTGTCGTGTTCACTTAGCTGCGGCCCATCACCGGCTCTCCCACCCCTCCAGGACGGGCAGGAAAGGCAGGTCGGTGCTGCCCAGGTAGGTCCTCCCTCGGTGCTGGAAGACGTCGCTGATGGCCCACGTCAGGCGGCCCTCTGGGTCGTGCAGCGTTCCCACGACTTGGCCGTCCAAGCCCAGCTCCAGGACGAGGGCGTAGCGCGGCAGCAGGAGGTTGTACAAGCTCAGAGGAATCACCTGGAAACACAAAAGATATCAGCCAGTGTCAGCTGCAACACTTTATACTGTGGAATTACACTGCTTATCTATGAAGGGTTCAATTAAAAAATGTGGAGAAATAAAACACACTGACTTTAGCCAGGAAGCGTTTGACAGCTGGGTACGGGGCGATCGCATCCAAGAACGGAGGCAGGAGCTTCCGGAAGCGCGGAGTTGTTATGCCAACCAGGAAGGTACCGTGGTCACTGAGGCGGATGTTGTCGGGGTAACCGATCATGTTGTCCATCACGACCTCCTTGGTGCCGGCCTTCGGGCCCTTCAGCCAATATCTGAGCGGAGAGGGAAGAGTCCACTGAACGTAATACAACCCTGAGAGTGACTTACGCGTATCACGTCAAGCACGGCGTGCGTGAGCGCACCTCAGTATGCGTCCGATGCTGGTCTCTGCCAGCAGCAGGAAGTGCTCGTCCGGTGACAGGACGATGCCGTTGGGCATGTAGAGAGAGTCCAGCAGGACCCTCACACTTCCTGTCTGAGGATCGTAGGAGAGGAGACGCCCGAGGCTGTTCAGCTCGATCACCTGAAACAACAAACATCTATTTTTCTTTGTCTGACACACACATGGACTAAATCTACCACCTTTTGCACTGAATCCTTCACTGCTTTGCCATATACTGTTGATACTACTGTTACTATTACTATATATTAGTATATATATTATTATTATTATTATATATTATACATTATCCTTTATATATTATATTATTATACTATTGCTACTATGTTACTGTTACTATTACTGTATATCAGATATTATATTATTACTTTATTACTAAAAGAAACATAACCCTTTTACCATCTGTATTATTAATATCATCTTGCTGCTATACTTTATTTTATTTACCTTTTTATCCTGCGTTTTCTCAAGTGCCCTTGTCCCATTCTGTATTTTTATTTTTACTTCTAGACCATTTTTATTCTATTTTTTCTACCTCAGTGTTTTATGTCATTGTATTTCTATTGTATTTTAATGTACCGGATTGCTGCTATGACTACATAATTTCCCTTCAGGGATGAATAAACTAATCTATCTATTTATCTATCTGATCGAGGAAGACAGTGAGATGTGGTTGAAACGTCCTGCCTGTTAAATCACAATCGCAGCAGGCAGTATGAATATGCATTTAATTTACGTGCAAGGACAGCAGCAGTCGACAGTGTTAACAGGAACACAGGAAACCAGGGGTTTTCATTCTGGACGGGGGGGGGGGCTCATCAGCAGCACTTAGCGTTTTGCTAAACTGAATTGAACTCTCAGCTTTTTTTTTTTTTTGGCAAACCAACCAGATGGACGGGTAAAAAGAAAAGTGTCCTTGTGTCTCCTTTTGGAGCGCTGCGGTTTCCCAGCAACGCTGAAAAAAAAAAATCTTGAATGAACCGTGTTCCCATCAGCTTCCCTTCGCTCGGTTATCTAACTGATGAGTCTCGATGCTTACTGCGCTTACCCTCTTTTCGGCCCCTTCGGATGTGCCCGTGCGTTTAAACTTCAAATCTACAGACGTGCATCTAAGACGTGGCTGGAGGACTTTTTTGAGACTTTTTTTTCTCCTGCTCACCTCCAGCTTGACGTGTCTGCGTCCCCAGCGAGTGGACGAGTCGGTGAAATAAATGATCCCAGTTTGAGGAGAAATGTCCAGGCCGTTTAGAAAGGCAAAGGGAATGCCATCAGCACCTGAGGGACAAAACGAAAGGAAGGACGGGTCATGATATGCAGGTTATAATCAGCCGAGCTTTACTTAACCTGCCGAACAGCGTACCCTGTGAGTTAGCCAGCAGCAGAGTCTTTTCTCCGGTTTTCGGGTCGACGCTGTGCAGCCCAAAGTAAGAGTCGGCGACTATCAGCTGACCGTGACGATCCAGACGAACGCCGTGGGGACGACCGCAGACGGGCTCATAGTCCATGCTGCTGCCTGAAGACGCACAGATTTTAGATATGACAAGAAATGAGGCTATACAAAGAGACAACAGGGTAACAACGCAAACAGAGAAGAAGAAACGAGCTCTGGACTCACTGAGCCCAGACGTGTCTGACACTTGCGTACGTACGTACTGCTCAACGGAACCTGAGCTGAATGTAAAAACGTCAGAAACACACGAGGCAATCATCACAGAAGCGACGCCGCTGGCTCTAACAGTCGGCGTTGAAAAGAAAGTCCAACAGCATCACCGGGTCGTTTCAAAAAGCTTCGGAGGAAGAGAGAACAAAAACACAATGAAGAAGAGACAGACCACATTCTGGTAAGTTCTGTCCCATCTGTGCGATGAGGGTGAGGCTGTCATCAGGGCCGATCCTCCACAGCTTCCCGTCCACTGTGCCTGTGTACACATTACCTGGAACAAACACACAGTTACACACGTTTTCCACCTGATGGCTTTTTTTTGTGCTGTGTACTGAATATTGCTCTTGGAAAGCCCCAGGGAAAGCAGTATTATGGAAGTATTTCACATGCAGCTATTTTGATAATCAATTAATCTTTTCAGCAAGAAACTGAAAATATTTATTGGTTAAAGTTTCATAAATGTGACGACTTGCAGCCTTAAGGTAAAAACTGAAACTGAACAGACGCACGCATACAATCCAGTACCCTCACCGTTCTCATCAGCAGTGAAGGATTCTGGGCCGTGGAGTTTGCCGGCAAACAGCCTGCGGCCCCTCTGCAGACGCGTGTTGACGGCCAGCGGCCCCTCGAGGGCTGGGGGCGGGCCCTTTAGTCTGGAAGGAAGGAGTGTGGATTCAGCCACGCTGGGGCCCAGAGGGGTCCGGGCCCCCCCGGGGCTCGAGCCTCTGTACCAAGCGACTTTATATTTCTTGTCGTAAAGCCAAACTAATGACTACAAGAAGACACAAAATGTGTGCGCGTCTGTACTCACACATGTGGTTTGGGGTCTATGGGAGAGGGAAGCAGATAAACTCCGACAGCTGCAGCGAGCAGAGCCACGATTAACGATCTGCCCCCCGCCCTGACAGAAAAAAAACAACAAAACTGAGAGTGACCATTAAACACATGAACACACACACACACACACACAGGAACTATAATCCATTCATGACCGGGGCACCACTCCAATTCGCTGCCTTAGTTAAACAACATTTTGTTGGGCCATTAACTTCCAAGTGACGAGGTCAGAAACATTAGTTTACTTTCCTGCTGGTAACATAAGGGTTTTATGACGCCCCCCCCCCAAAAAAAAAAAAAAAAAAAAAAAAAATTTTTTTTTATTAAAAAAAATAATAATAAACTAATGCATAAATGAAAAAAAATTTAAAAATGTTTTTAAAAAGTATATATAAATATAGAATTTATGTTAAAAGTCATGGCCATGGTGCAAACTTAACTCGCAAAGTGAACAAAACCGGACACTGAGGAGAATCAAACTCAGCAGCATCTTCTTCTTTTAGTTTTGTTTGTTTGTTTACGATCAAATCCACAGAGATACTTTTATTTCACGCGCCCTCAGCCTCAATCTGAAACAAACGGCTTGTTGGAAACCCAAATCAAATGACTCTGTTCCCTCACAACCCACAGTGTGAATAAATTGACTGTGTTGCGTCACACACACACTGAAGTGAACTTTGACTTCGTCTGTGACGCTTCAACAGTATCTGTGATACGTAACACTGCACAGCGATTACACAAACAGTTACACATCAAACTGGATAACAACGTTAAAGTAATTAAACAAGACTGTATAGCATTTTTTCCCCATTTAAATTCAATGGAAACACCATGGAAACCGGGTCCCTCATCCTTCCCGTGAGAGGTAAAAGAAAATGAATGAGGCCGACGTTCAGATGTGACATTTTGAAACAGAGGGTCAGAGTAGAAAAAGAAAAAAGTTCTGTTGTGAAAGCTCTGTTGGAAAGAGAGAAATCCCAAAAGGCACCAAACATCTGCAACAATTTGCTTGAAATCCAACAATCTTTCACTTTATCCCACTGTAAAAATATACAGCCAACCGGGGTTTCAAGCCCTTTCTCCTCTTCCCCGCTCAGTATGTAAGGGCATATTTGTGCATGTCAACATTATGTTTTCATTGCAAGATGAATAAAACAGATTCGGTGTAATGCATCATCACATCTTCATCTTCATATTCATTGTTTATTATCTTTTACACTTTTTTAAACTGAATTGTGAAGCACTTTCACTTTAAAAATGTGCTCCACAAAACTTAGCCATGCAATTCAAACTGACACATCTGGACACACTGGGGATTTGACCAGGACTGAAGTTGAGCAGCACAGAGGAGCTTCGTGTGCAGACTGCATTTGACTGAAATCTACAAAGAAAAAGATAAGACGTCGTTTGCATGTTCCCCCGTGGCTATTTAACTGTGATGGGTTTATCAGCAGGACAAGCTGACGAAGCACTGCACAGAAACAAAGCAGCGTTAAAAGCTGCAGACAACTTGCAGAAAATGTCAGAAATCCATTCAGAAATCTGTCATTTGTATGTTTTCTTTGATCCTGCATGTCATATATATATATATATATTTAACTTTCGACCGCCCGCAGCTGCGCATTGCTTAACTAAAATAAGTGTTGTTGTAAGTTTATAGTTGAAGCCATCAACTCACAATGACTCAAAAAAAAAAACCAGCCACAAACTGATTTTTTTGCACGCGCCTGTTTTAACGATAAACAAAAGAACATTAAATCGATCGATTTTTAAACGCAGTTTGGCAACGCGGGAGGAACTTTCACATCTGTGGCGTTCGCAAAACAGACAGACTTCCGGTTCCTTTTGTGTGTTTAAACTTTACAAAGTGTCAAACTTACATTGTCGAGGTTTCAGTCGGCGGTCACACAGGTCTGACTGAGCGAGTTGAGGAGCGACGAACGTGTGAGTATGTTTGAGACTGAAACAGTGTGTAAAATCAACCGCATCGTGAAGAAACACTTCCGGCGTGGACCTTCAAAATTAAAGCCGAGACGGGGCTCAAATTTCCAGCCCATTTGTTCCACACGGGGACCAGAGAACTGATAGGAAATTACCACAAAGTGACACAAAACGAGCACAAAGAGTTGCGAAATGACTAAGTAGAAACACAAAACGGCCACAGATAGATGCAAAATGAGTATGGCCACACACTGCAGGACCACAGAGACACAAACAGCCACACGGTGACACAGAATGACCACATCAAACTGCAGCACTCAGATGCAAAACAACCACAGACTCTTTCAGTCTGAAGGTCTGACTGATATATTGGGGTGGGGGCATTTTGCCATATCTGCCCATAACAACTTTAAGGCCTCATCAACCATAAATTGTGGACTTTTAGCATATATTTTTGTAATTATTTATTGTAGGCTTTTATTTTGAAGGCAGCGCTGTCTTTCACCCTGAAACGCTACACTCCTGCAGCTTTACGGGTGGCAGAGTTTAGTGTGTGTGTGTCAGAGAGAGCAGAGGGGTGAGGGTTGGGGCGGGGGGGTGCCACTTCTTTACTTGGGGTCAAACAGAGGACAAGAGGAGGAGCTGCTGCAAACTACAGCGGAGCAAAAACACAACAGCACTGAACTGAACACACAATTTAACAACTAAGATGCTTTGATTGCTTTTTTAAAGTTTACTCTTCTTTTTACATCTCTAATCAGCTTTTGTCAAACGTGTAAATCTCAATTTAGATCGTTCCATTTCGTGACAATCTTTGCAGTTTTGTAAATAAAGGAAAGATTATAATCCATTGTCGATTAATTGCCCCCATTTGATTAATCCATCACAGAAACGTTTGCCAATTTCTGCAAGTTTTGTTTGAAAAACTACAAAATCCCCAGTCGTAAAAATATTCAATTTATGACAAAACATCACTTTTTTTTTTTTTTTTTTTTAGCATTTTTACTTCACATCAGGGCTTTAATACAAAAAGAATGCATTAGACAGGGTGTAACATAGTCCTGGGGGGGCTAATGACTGAAGGTGTGATTTAAGGTTTAAGTAGTGGCCGATCAATTTCCTTTCAATCAGATAAAAAATGAACAGACTGTTTCAGATCAAAAGAGATACAGCATTCTGCAAAAATAATCCTGTGTCCAGTGATTTAATGCAACAACAGGACGTGTTGAAAGGTGAGAAGCCTGTGGGGACAAAACTCAAGCTAAGAAGAAACAGATTCAAAGACTGAAAAAATGGACACAAAACCCCCTTTGTTTCAATTTCACCTTTAATAGACGCAGCCCGCCTCGTGCGAGGAAAGGCCGCGTTTGATTCTGAGAGGAAAACCTACAAAAATAAACCTGCCTCAGTTAAACACAGAGGAAACAGCAACATCTGACGAAACCTTCAGTTTTTCCTGGGGGTTTCGTTCAAACGTTTCAGAAAGGCACTGCTGAGGCCACAGATCGGGACATTTTAGACTTGAGCCCCCTCCCCAAAAAAAGAGGCCAAAATTCAGCTGAATCTTTGAATAAATAAATCTTTGATTAATTTAGAGGAGAGGATTTATCGTTATGAACTCCTCTGTGCTCACGCAGGGAGCATTTTCGCCAAGAGTTTATGGGTTTTGCGGCTCAGGTCTGAAAATTGAAACCTGCGACCGTTTTTTAAAACTTTGTTTTCAGATGCTTGCGATGGAATCGCATCATGTGGGACGAACCGAGAGCATCTGCTGTGTTATCTCGAGTCCTCGCGTACGATGACAAAAACAGCTTCACTGGAAAAACTAAATGAAATCAGTAAATGACAGGAGAGCTTTAACACGGATCTTTGGCATTTACACTACAGTTTGTGGCCTGTTCAAACCAGAGTCGCAGATTGCACAAAACCGAAGAAAACTGATCTTAAGAGCCTAAAAACTCATCGGAGATTTCATCCGAATGTCTAAGTGAATTACGTGGGACCTGCTGAGGTCCATTTAGTAGCTGTTCTGGAGCTTTTAATCAGTTTTCAACAGCTGTTTCAAAGTCTTTTGCTCTGAAGCCAAAAGAAAGTCTTGAAAAGTGATCAGAACAAGGCAGATTTGCACATCGAGCAGTTCCATCTGCTGTCGAAGATCATGCGATGTGACCGAAAGCTCCAGCGCAGCCGGGAAAGACGGCGGTGTCGCGAGATTTCGCAGACGAGCCTTCAAGCTCAGAATTCAGCCGATCGTTTGCGCGCCCTCCGACTCTGGCCGCGACCGAACCGCCTTGAAACCAGGTCTCTGAATACATACCAGGTATTATACAGTATATGAGCTCCTCATACGTCAACACTACTGGCCCAAAAGCCACAGAATAGATAAAGTTGATCAACAAGCCTAATTTATATTACCAGTACATGTGACGCCATCTGATAAATAGCATTTGTTTTCGCTGATCTCCGCAAAAAAAAAAAAAGTGCTGCTTTCCAGGTGGCGCCTGACTGCTGTTCTAAAGATATATGCTTTAACGTCGAACAGCCCAGTAGTGTGTACAGCGAGCGCATACAAAGAGACAAACAGGAACACATGTGAGATTCAACCCAACGTTTCACAGTCTACAGCTAACACAGAGCAAATCATACGGAAGCTCGTCGGGGTAAAAAAAAAAAAAAAAAAAAAAAAAAATTAAAAAAAGGAGAAAAAAATTAGCTTAAAATAAGCAACAACACCTTTCAAATAAAGATGATAGCGTATTAGATGTTAAGATAAAGTATTGAGAGCGTGGTGGCGGTGGTTTGCAGATTTAAGAAGGAGAAAAAAAAAAACTAAATTAAAATAAGAAAACCCGTCTTCCCTGAATTCAAAGTTAAAGTGCCCCACAAAAAAAAAAAAAAAAAAAAATTAACTGATACGGCTTGTCTGCTCTGATGTGATTTAACAGCTTAAGTTGTTTATAAGATACACAAACAACAACAACAACAACAACAACATGGCTTTAAGATTCATTAACTGTTTCCATGCAGACTTTAGTATCACTTTAAATTATAGTACATGCAGGCAGAAAGAGTCCAGGACAATTTGAATGTTTTAAATTGAAATTTTGAGCAACTTGATTTTTCATACTTACAATATTTAAATAGTAATTAATATAAATGCTATAAATTTATCTTGAAATTCAAATACTGCTAAAGTATTGAGGGATATTCCAGTTATTCAGTGTAGCACTTTCGTGACGTTGGGGTACATGGGAAAGACATATTTCAATGTAATACGTAAAGAAAACAAACAAAAAAACCCAACAAATTTCCCATAATGCATTTTGCTGGAGTTCCGCATTCAAATGCCGCGATTAGCTTTTCAGATTCAAATCTGTCTGGCCTCTTTCTGCCTCCACAGATTTAACCCAGTGTTTGATAGTAGAATAAACCAGGGTTAAAACCCCTTTAAATAAAACTCTGAACTACACATGGTTCTCCCTCCAGTGGGAAGAAGCCTCTACTATATATATATATACTTTCTTTTGCTCCAGGCAACACCACAAAAAATATCTTTGGTTACTATGACGACAAGATAAAACTCTCTACGCCGATGGATCGCGTTTGACACGGGAGCGAGAGAACAGTGGCGGCGCTTGTCCACTGGACGGCGGTATTGTACAACAGTCTTCTACGGGAACGCCGCGCGCGCGTGCGGCGCCGTTCGGCTCGACGTCGTTCAGTACCTGCAGCTCCGACAAGCCGGCGTTTCACATCAGTCTCGACGAAACTGCGATGATTCGCGCAGTCTGATTGTCTCTGCGAACGCAAGAATAACTGCTGATTAAAAAAAAAAAAACACAACGAAAACAAGCCTCTTTGGTCTGCAATGAAAGATAAAGTCCACATACCAAAGAAGACATTGCATACACTCTATATGTATTTAAGGCAGCTATTTACTTCCTACTACATCACCATGAACAGGCCTTTATGAACCTGTCATGAACCCAAACTGCACAAAAAGGCTTCAACCTTTTCCCTTCTGTACCTTCTTTAGCACTTGCTGATGCATATTTATCTTAAATCTAACCCTCTTCTCTTTTTTTCCCCATCCGCTCCTTTCCTCCTTTACCCTCTAATATTTCCCACCTTTTACCTGCCACAAAAAAACCCAAAACAAAACGAGGAGGTCAAGGCTGCGTGTTTGACTTGAGATAAGAGCGCGGCACACACGGGCGTTTGGGACGAACGAGCGGCCCGTTTGTCCTCGCCCGTCCTCTGCAGCTATCTGCACCGACAGGCCTCCTTTTCTCTGAGCGGCGGGTTACGGGAGCTTCCATTAACGCGCGAGCAGTTCCCGTCATTGTCCTCCAGCTTACGCGAGCCCCCGCGATCTATCTTTCCAACGTGCCGGGCTCCTCCGCTCGCTCCTTTGTTTCTCCCTTCCTCCGTTTAATATCTGCTTTCTACTTCCTCTAAGACGCTCGGGTCGACTTCCAGAAACCAGTCGAGTATCACTCCTCCCCTCTCTCCTCTGTCAGGAGAGGTCAGGGGTCGCATCCATCCCACATCACGTCACGTCTGTGCGGCTCACGCTTCGTCAAACCGAAAAAGAAACGCAAACAAACGCTTTGAAACCTCGCCTCGTCTTCCCCCCGCACGGCACGACGCAAAACTCCCTCCTGTGCTCACGAGCTTCCACCTGAGACTCTATCGTTTCACTCTTTCTGTTAAACACTTTTTCTAAATGTATAAAAAGAACCGATTCAGCCATCTGCTTCTATGTATAGCCCCTGCTGCGTATTATTCCTGTCTGCGATGCTAAAAGCAACACAAATAGAATAAAAACAAGATAAAAAATAAATGTTTCGGTTTCGATTATGCTTAAACAAACAAAAAAAAAAAAAAAGACTAATTTTTCCTTTGGCACACTGGAGACTCCGTACTAACGTGGAAGCTACTGGTTGCTTTTCGGATTCAGAAACATTTCTTCAGATTTTCCAGCTTGTTGTCGAATTTGCCGGGCCCGTCTGTGATTTGAAACAGATAAACTGCGGTAACTCGTGTTGCTCGCGTTATTAACCTCCAGTAGAAGGTCTGGATAAACTGTTCTCCGTGTCTTTGTCAGCAGTCAATTATTCGCTCTGTAGAATAAACTAAAATAAGACTTTGTTTTAAAAAGGAAAAAAAAAAAAAAAAAAAACATTAAAAGTTTCACCCATATAAATTAAGAAAAAAAAATATGTACAAACCTTTAAAACAAACAAATTAAATAAATCTCTGATTCAACATATGGCCTCGAGTCTTTCACAGATCCAGAGGATCCAAACTGGGAGAGGAATCGGACAAACCGCGTAAATGATGTCACAGCAGGACAGAGGGGGGAGGATGAGCGATGAATATGGCACGGAGGGAATCTTTGGTGTTTGAGCGTCGCCGTCCCATCCTCCCGTCCTTCACTCGTCCTCCACGTCTCTCAGTTTGTCTCCGTCCTCTTCTCATCCTTTTGCGTCATCCCTCTTTCCATCCGTGTCGTCCCCTCTTCCAGGCGCCGGGCCCTCTCTTCTCTCCCTGCGCTCGCATCCCTCTCCCTCCGTCGCAGTTTTACACAGTTTTTCTCCTCAAGAGGAGGTATATAAAATAAAAAACAAAGTCACCTCCTCCGTCCCCTCTCGGGGGCGGCAGTCCTGTTTCGCGGAGGTCAGCTCCTCTAAGAGGGCCCTCGGACCTCCCGCAGCACCTCCTGCAGTCTCTGGCGGTACGCCTCGTAGCGGCGAATCACCGCCTCCTTCTGCTCCTCCTCCTCCTTGTCGAGGATCCGCAGGAAGTTGCGCAGCTCCGGGATGGAGAAAGCGTCCCACTGTGGAGAGAAACCAGCAGGGAAACTTTATTTGTGTACTGTTTGTGTGTTCGTTTGCCTTTCACTGATGTCAGCTACTGCCTCTGTCTTGTCGTTCTTACTTACTGATTAGCTCCTGACTGTGACCGTATCTATTTGTTTTGAATTTCTTTTCTGGTTCCTCGTTTTATGACTGAGGAATGATTTTCTGTGGAATCAGTGAAGAAAAATGCGGCACGAAAGTAAAAGACAACAGCAGAGGGAGAAATGAGAAGAGGAACAAGGAAACCAGAGGGAGGAAGATGAGCTGGTGGTTGTTGTTTATTTAATGGAAAACTAAAATTCCTCGAAAGACATAAGAAGAAGTGAAAAATGAACATATTCAGGAAAATGTCAAATCCAGGCCTGTTTTATTTTTAAACAACAGGAGGGGCAGAAAAAGGAGGATGAGGAAGAGGAGCAGATCAACAGGGTGAAGGGTAGAAAAGTCAGGATGCAGGAAGATGTGCAGGAGGAGAGGGATGAAGAGGAAGAGGAGGAGAAGAGGTGGAAGTGGTCCGAGGATGACGATGAAGACGATCTGGACGAAAAAAGGAGGGCGAGCGAGGAGGGAAGCGCAAAAGCCGAGAGAGGCGAGGAGGAGGAGGAGGAGGAGGAAGAGGAGGAGCGACGTTACCATGACTTCTCCCGTCTGGTGCTCCCTCAGCACGAAGCTGAGCGTGTCGGTGTCGGGTCCCGCCACCAGGCGAAGGAACAGCGGCTGCTCGCCGTCCGCCAGCTTGCACACGTAGACTGCAACACACGCGCAGACACGGGGGGTCAGCGCCGCCGCTCGGCAAAAATGTGAAACTATTCCTTTAACGGATCAAGGCCGCGGCGGCATCTCAAACAGCGACTTGTGTTTTATCTCCCCCTCGGCCAACCTCGACTGGAGCCGCTTTGTTTGCCTTGCTCCCGAAAACCGAAGGTCGCAAACGCGTCTGCGTCTTCGACATCAAAACCGGCAAACCAACAAAAAAAACCACTTAATGAAAAACACTTAATGCTTTTCTGAGGCTCCGCCGTCTTTCTCAACTGAATGAAAGCTTCGCCGCGAACTTTACGTATGTTTGCCGACTAAAATACATCTGCCGTCAGACGTGTCTAGACAGTTATTTTTTATTAGCAGGCTGCCTTGTTGTACAGACCAGTTTATGGAGGGGGGGGGGACACCCAGAATCTCTATAAAAGTTTTTTTTCGCAGACATCAATCAAGTCGCACAAATTCAACGAACAGACAAGTGGCTGTGCGTCTTGTTTTAAAGTGTAAATTCACGTATGAGGCTCATAAACTCGGAGACGTCAGGATTTGATACCTGCAGCAGCTGCTGAGTCACACAGCGTGTGTGTGTGTGTGTGTGTGTGTGTGTGTGTGTGTGTGTGTGTGTGCGTGCGTATTCCTGGTGAGCAGTCGATAGTGGGGAGAGCCCTGTGGCATCCGACAGCCAGCGGCACGAGGGGCGAGGCGTCCAGAAATACACGCGCTAAACGCATACAAATACACAGAGTGTCAGCGCCGTGGCATCCCAAACCGGGCTCGGCACGAGTGGCACGGAAGGCGGTCTGCAGACACACACACACACACACACGCACACACACACAAGCGCACACTTACCCTGCTCCTCCCTGCGGTAGCGTTTGTACAGGGCGTATTTGGCCGGGTTGTCCGCGACTGTGAACTTGTTCAACAGGGCGACGATCACCTGCGCACACACACACACACACACACACACACACACACACACAAACAAAACTGTCAAATATGGCGTTTCACACAAGACACAGTAACCCTGCAGCAATATACTATAGTATAGTACACTGTAGTACTGAATAAGTTCAGGTCAAAGAACAGGTCAAAAAAGAAAAAGTCAAGTTTTTAATCAAAGTTCAACATCAGCCTCTGGTAACCATGACTTCAACCCATATGTCCTCAGATCTTAATTAAGTTACTCAGCAGGCTGTGTGTGTGTGTGTGTGTGTGTGTGCGTGTAAGCCACCTGTCTGACTGTGTTATTGGAGCTGATGTGGAGGGTGTTGACGACTCCCCGGGGCAGATAGAAGGCCTCCTCGCCGCGCCCCCCGCCCGCCGCTCCTCTCTGACCCCCCCGCGCCGTCAGCGGCCTCCTCAAATCCATCTGGACCTTGATGAAGCCGGTGTAGACGCCGGACGAGCCCTGAGAGCGAGAGAGAGAGAGAGAGAGAGAGACGGCAGTGGAAAAGAAACAGATTCACGTAAATAATAAAGTTGACATTTCACTTTTATCGATGACATGTCTCCCTCTGACTTGTTGCTGCGGCAGAAGCAGAAAACGCTCGCGTGCGACGGAGCGTACAACACGACTTGTGGCTGTAGAACCGCACGCGTGTTGCCACAGAGCGACGGCCGGAGCTACGTGATCCGTGCGGATGAGAGCGGAGCGCGTCCTGCAGGACAGATGGCCCCAGACAGAGGGACAGCATCTTAATCCCATTACTCCAGATGGACTCCTGGACGACCGGGGGGCGCGCGCGAGATCAGTTATGAACAGGAGGGGGGGGAAAAAAAAAAAAAAAAACTGTGAGCGAGCCGAAGCTGGACAGGATGGAGGGGAGAAAACTGAGTCGGTGCAGATGAAGTGATAAAGAGACAAAAGGAATAAAAATAGAGAGACAGGTGCAACCCGCAGGTCTGCGTGCTTCACAGTGTCCAAAACGCCGGGCTGCACATTTCAGGTTCAGAATTTTCGGAGCAGTGACGCTCGATCATCGCAATCGGCATTTTCCAGGCATTAATTGTTTTTTTTTTTTCATCGATGTAACATTTTAATTAGCGGATTTAAATGCTGACTCAGTCCTTGTGCATTTTTCATATTCACAAAACTGTTTTTTTCCTTACTTAACTTTAGAGCAGTGTGCAGTTCCTGGTAAAAGAGACAACAGCTTCTCTTCCAGTTTAATAAATCTAGTTTTCTTCTTCTGACTGACACAGGTTCCACCACACCTGAGCTGAACTCATGTTCTCTGCTATTTACCGATGCTCCCGGGAAATGATTCCCCTTATGAAAACGCTTCTGCGTTCCTTCGCAAATTCCAGCAAAGCCTGCAGGTCGCGTCGCTCGTATCAGCTGTGATCTACCTGCGTATCTGACAGGACTTCGGCTGAAACCGCTTCGCCTCGGCGGGAGGTGACGCGGGACATAACTTCGCGCGCCTCTCGCGCTGCCAAGGACAACACGGCGGGGAGAACAATAGCAGGAACGAGATCACATCGGTCTGATGTGACTGCTGAGGAATGCTGGGAGGAGGGTGTGCGTGGATGTGGAAACTTTAGCGCGAACTTTAGAGCTGAGAAAATGAGGACGTTTCAAACCTGCTCGACTCTAACAGGTAAAAAGGTGATCAAAGTCACGGCTCGGCCCCCGAGCTGCAAACATAAAATAAAGTTTTTTGGACATTTCCCAGCCCTGACTTGAGTATTAAGGCCTTGTAAATAAAACACAGGTATAAACATGCCTTATCCTCGATGATGCTTTGTTTATATGAGTCATATATTGATAAGCATATTAACAGCGGTCACGAATGATTCGTTCGTCGCAGCAGGAGAACGGGAGCTTTGATCCACAGTTTTGCAGCACCAATAAAAGACTCACTTCCTGATTCAGTGCGTGAGGGCCGGGCCGAGGAGATTTGAAAATAAATTGAATGTTAAGCCGTGTACCCTTCAGGAGATCAGGCCCGGGGACCATAAACCCAGCTTTCATTTTTGTGGCCTCTGAGTGACGCGCCTCACTTTGATTCCCCCGGGAAATCCCCAGAAAAGAAGTCATAAATAAGAAGTAAGTAAATATGTTTTTCTACGTTTTTCTTTTTTTTTTTCGTGCGCTGTGTGTGTGTGTGTGTGTGTGTGTGTGTGTGTGTGTGTGTGTGTGTGTGTGTGCTGGCATCAGCGCAGTGAGGACTATCAGCCATCCGTTCGACCCCGGGGGCTGCAGCAGCACGCAGAGCATCTGTCAACTGTTTTAAAAGGGAGAACCGAGCCAAAGAGGCACAACTCCCTGACTCAGCCTGCGTGTGTGTGTGTGTGTGTGTGTGTGTGTGTGTGTGTGTGTGTGTGTGTGTGTGTGGTGCGTGTGCGCGTGTGTGCGCCTGCCCTCCACTCACCAGCGTCATCTTCAGGTGATCCCTCGTCACGGAGTTGTACTGCTCGACCCGCTGCCTGATCTCCTCCCGGCTGAGCTCCGTCCGCAGCTCCCTCTCCTTCTCCGCATCCTGACGGGGACGAGACGGGGACGAGAAGGGGGGGGGCAAACGATGAGTCACAAGAACAACAGCAACAATGCGGCCTCTGTTGCGGACACGGGCGGCAGGAGGCGAGGACGAGTAGCTCGCCCCGTCCAAATCGGGTACGTTTGTGCTTCTTTTTTCTCCTCTCTGATCACAACCCTCTTTACACTACGGTGTCCGCAATTATCAAGTCCACGTCTCTCGAGCTGGTTGTCCACATTGTTACCACGTGCAGGTTGTCTTCAGTGCAAGCTCCTCTCAGCTCTGACGCCGAGGACCGATAATGGATCGCATCGGGACGCAGCCGCGACATGTGCGCTGCCACAGTTTTCACTGCACGCAGAAATCATGACTCCGGAGAAAACAAAAGACACAACTTTGAAGACGAACGTTGGTCTCATACCTGAAGGAGCAGCATGTTGGTAGAAACATAGGGGGGAAAAAAAAAGGAAAAGAAAAGACATCTCAGTTGCAGAGCTTGTGTGGATTGTGTGTGTTGCATACACAGCACGTACTTGATGTGATTACACAGCGCCCGGGGACACAGTAGATGTTCTTCATGTGACCCCGGCCCCCCCGTCCCGTATGTGGATGGAGGGGAGGGGGGGGGGCTCTCAGGGGGTCACGTTTGTGGTGTTAAAGTGCGCGAAGAACAAAGCTGCCTGGGCCGGACCGAACGTACCGCAGGTCACACGCAGGTTATCTCAGACTCGGACCGAAAGCGCGAAGAGGTCCTCAGAGCCGGAGGGTCAGCGCATGACAAAAAAAAAACACAACACAAATCGGCACCGGGTCCCATGCCGAGCGACTGACTTCTAATTTTAGACGAAATGCGGAAACCTCCTGCGGGGCAGAGCATGAAAGTCGCGCACGAGTCAATCCAAAACTTCAAGAAAGGAAGCAAGAAGCAAGAAGAAAAGAAGAGTCTTCAGCTCGACCGACCGGAGGCCACGTGGTGCGTGCGTGTGTGTGTGTAACGTGTGCACATATGTGTGGCTTTACTGTACTGTGTCTGAGGTCCACGTGTATAAATGGCCGCCGGAGGTGGGGAGAGGTCGGCGCGGATGTCAGCTGACGGAGGAAGCCGCAGATAAAGGATGGCTGAACGACACGCGTCCGCACGTGCGACGCCGGGGCCAGAAAAGGCCGCGAACGGGAGCGACGCCGGATCAAACGCGCGATGATCACGGCCCTCTGTCGGCCTGAGGAATTCACTCAAAGCCCTTCGAGGCGAGGGCAGAAAACACACGCGTGAGTCACAACTCAGGTCACGCGTGACGAAGACAAGCGTGTCGTGTCATGAGCTGCGGAGTTTAAAAAAAAAAAAAAAGCCAATTAAAACGTCTGCAAGATGTCACCACAACACTGTGGAGCGCACACACAACCAAACATCTGGGAGCCAGAGACACAACATTATAATAATCAGTTCCTCACTTCGGTCACGATTCATGCAGAACAGCTCCACATTAAGAAATATGCTGCTTCCTTCTAACCGTCAGATTGATCGATTATTGATCATCATCGCAGCCTTAGACGCGGCGTCACCTGCAGGTGAGAGTGCAGCCGTGATGCTATTTGATCCACATTAGTGCTGACACAGTTGTGCGACTGATCACGAACAGAGGAACTCGGCTCTAGGAAGTGAGATCACTCAAAAGTAACTTTGCAATTTGCACTTTGAGCAAATAAAACCTCGGCCATTCGTCCGATTTTAAAACGTATCACGGGATGTAAACTTTGAAATCAATCAGTGCAATAATCAGAATATGTATTAGCTGCAGCCATAATCTGCTGTTGTTTCCTGTACGTAGGTGATGAGTGCCTCGAGTGTTTCACGATCGCTTGAACCAGGAAGTAAAAACTGAAAAGCTCCGTCCTGTGCTCACAGTGTGTGTGTGTGTGTGCGAGTGCCACTGCAGAGTCTTCAGACTGAGTTTAATTCCCCAGCGTAGCCTGTGCTTACATGGGCATAGTGCAGCTCTCCTCTGCATCTATTAAAACCCCCCCCACACACACACACACACACACGCGCACACACACACGCATACTGCAGAATCCAGGGAGGCTTCGAAGGCACATACGCCCTTATATGGCAAACACACGCTGCTCGAGGGAAAGACAAGGTGCCAATACAGCATGCACGCACACACACACACACACACACGGCAGCTCTGAGAGGTAATAACACAGTAACGTGTGATGGGTGTACGGCTGTGAGAAAGAGCAGCAGTGGCAACGCGAGCTTCACTCCACCCCCGCTGAAATGAAACGGTGACCGGCGCGGGGTCGCCACCAGAGGCCTGACGGAGGGACGACCAGCTAGAGATCACACCACGCATCTGCAGATGTGTGTGTGTGTGTGTGTGTGTCAATAAGTGATTCATGAGTTATATGTTGTTTGAAGATGTCACCTCGGGGCTCTGGATCTGTTTTTTTCCCAACCTGACCTCACTGCGATGGCGACCCGTCTGTCTCTCTGTCTGTCAGACGGAGACAGACGCTGACTCATCGGGATTAAAAAGGACGACGCGCGATGGGTAACGAACCCGATCGCACGCACGCAGTCGTGAGAGGCAGAATCCCGCAGATTCCTCAATCCAATCCCCGAATAATCCCGTTAATCTGTGTTATCGTCGCTTTAAGTATGAACCTTTACTCATCTTTTTTTTTTTTTTTTTTTTTTTTCTCTCCCCCACAATCGGTGGCAGCTCTGAGCACCTGCCGGGTCAGGTGAGTCAAAGCGCGTTAGCAGGAAGTGACAGGTAAGGAGACAATAACACAACAAAAGAGAAAGAAGACATGATAGAGGACGATACTCCCTGAGGGGAATCCTTCCTCCCATGTGTGTGAGTGTGTGTGTGTGTGTGTGTGTGTGTGTGTGTGTGTGTGACCGTTGCCGTGTCAGCAGACAAACCTGGCGGCGACCTCCCAGATTAAGTGACTTCCAGCCTAAAAACAGTGTTTAACGGAAGCCGCCATCCCGTCCACCTTCTCGTGGGAGCGCCGCTGAATCACAGCCTCTCCCCTGTGATTGGTGCGCCCAGGGGAAAACGGGACGCGCGCTCTCACGGAGCGGCGTCGTTGCGTGCGGCCTTGGGGACGCGAGGTTTGCGTTTCGCTCGCCGCCTTGCTCGACGCGCACAAAGAACCCGCTGCGACGCCTCAACGAATCGTCCGCTCTGATCTTCTTCCTCCTGACGATACGCGCCGTCACTCCGCCGCGAGCGAGACCGGCGTTGTGTTTGCTTTGGACTTTGCGTTTACGACTTACAGCCTGTGAGAAAATGCCTTGTTGATTATACTGGAGCCCTGTGCATGAGTTTGCAACCTCCTGACCGCCCCTCCACCCCGCTGAGCTCCTAAAGGAGTTTCCTTAACCGTCTTTTTATACACGGAGGCCAATATCAATATGTTTGAGCTGGAGCAGCTGATTTCCACTGTTTTCTTGATCTTTAATTCTGCAGGTTTTTTAGGCCAAAACAAACAATCACAAGGCTCCAGTGTTTCCTCCTGACTTTTCTTCAGATGGTTCTTAAACGACCCCCCCCCCCGACCATCACGGGACACTTAAACCGTCTCCGCTGAAACCCACGATAATGAAAGTCTCTGCGGCAGGAGTGGAGGAATATCGTTCCACTCGGGACTCGAATGATTCCCCCGTAAAAACGGGAAAGGAGCTTTTCTGGAAAAAAAAAATAGAAAATTCAGAGAGCGAGCCCTGTTGTATCAGAGCCAGGAGGGAGAAGAGTTAAGAGGAACTGGGCCGGCCGGGGCGACGCAGTCCAAACAAACAGGAGGAGCGGGGGCAGCGCCGAGCTGCAGCACAATGAGGTCATGGGCCTATTTAAGAGCGCAGCAAATCCTCCCTGCGAGGCTGGAAGATCAACACCGGACAGAGAGGAGCGGGGAGGACGGAGGGGAAAAGACACGAGACAGTGAACAGGGACAGACATTAATAAGCAGCAGAACTGAGGTCTGCACGCTGATGGTAAAACTCTGGGACGTGTTAGATATACAACGAATAAGGGCCCATATTACTGGTTCCACTGCAGGTACTTTTGAGAGGAGACGATTTATTAAAACCCTCCAAAACACGTCTGGCCTGTCTCTGATCGACGGGCTCGAGAAAAGGACGGATGAAAAGTAGCTTCCCGGTGCTTCCCGCTGGGTTAAATATTTAGAGAATAATTCGACTTCACGTCTCCGGACTGCACTTGTTGCGCTAAAGGCAAGCGCGTTAAAAAAAAAAAAAAAAAAGCAGAACAGACTGAGTTGGCGTCGGTGCTGGGAAAAAGAAAGCAGAAGAGAAAGAAGGCATGAAAAGCCAGACCCGGACGGGGGGGGAGAAGTTCTTTATCTCCGTCTCCCGTCCTCGAGGTGATGTTTGGGGAAAAAAAAAAAAACAAGGCGGGGTGTTTAAGTTTAGTCTGCGCTGCGTGAGAGAGGGAGAGAGAGAGAGAGGCGTAAACCTTGACACACACCTGCCGCGCTCCTGCCTTTGTTCGGCTCCGTCACGCTCGGCCCAATCCGCCGGCTGTAAACAGATGACATCACCGCGCAAGAGTGTGTGTGTGTGTGTGTGTGTGTGTGTGTGTGCAGACAAACACGCTCAGCTCGGGCTAAACGGACCCCGGAGCAGCGGAGCGTGTGCGTACGGGCAGACTAAACACCGTGATTTAGCTGTTCCAGCTCAGTCTAACCTGTATTTTAAAAAGAAGGAGGGAGACTTCGCCGCCGCCGCCCGAGGGTTCTCTCCGTTTGCGCCGTTCGCTTCCTCGCGTGGTTTCATCCGGCCGCGCGTCGACAAGGGAGTTTAAGCGGCCAGGCTTCAGATGTTTTAAACGTGGGGCAAATTATGCGGAAAGTGGAGATGAACTTCGGATGAACGGCTGAGATGACTTATGGCAAGGCGGGGCTGCGGCCGATGACGACCTTCGTCACCGGTTCACCGGAAAAATATGTTCTTGCGTTCATTAGCTGCTTGGTTGACAAATATTGGTCTGAAAATAGTTTTAAAAAAATGTTGCCGAGGTTGAAACCTCGTTTTGTCTCAAAGCTGGAAGACAAAAACATCAAAAGAGTCAATGAATGACTCCAGGTTTATTTTACTTCATCTGCCCGGCAACACATTCACATTTCTACACAATGGCCTGACTGAAAACCTCCTAGTTATTCTAGTTCAGCATTGATTTACTAGAACTGATTGATGAGTTCTGTTTGACCTATACTGTGTATCTGTTTCTTTGGCGTATGTTCTGGAAACAGAACGTATGAGCCTGCAAAATGAAAGAAAACCATAAATATTCCCACGACCTGCAGTTGGAAGCCGTGTCTCGCTCCTCCAGAGCAGAATCTATCCAATTTGCTCTCCGTCTTACTTCCCGTCGGGTCCGCGGGGGGAAGTGGAGACGGGCCACGCCTTTCCTCCCGGCATTCCTGCACTAATGGGTACGCACGTACGACGCTACATCAGTGCACAAGCACTCACACCTTTTCCTCTGTGACAGACATTCCTCGGCGAAACGGACAGCGACACCGATTTTTTTGAGGTGTTGATTGATGGAAAAGAGCGGAAAACCAAATCCAGTACACAAAATATCTCATCTGAGAGAAACCCAAAGTCCAGATGGACCCGTACGCACAATCCATCCTGAACCGATCAAAATAACTTGGGCCCGACGCGACCAGATTGTCTAATCTGAGGTATCCATGCTCAAAATGTTTATCTTCAAAACTTACAACACACTGTTACTTGATGCTTGTCGCTCCCGCACCGGCGTTTTTCTTCAGAAGGGAGGAGGAAATGACGCAAACGCAGGAGTCAAAGCTGCAGACTAAACCAGCGGGGCCGACGACGGGCCGCGTCCGACGCAACGCTGGGAAAGGCCCGCGCGTTTCCACTGCGGTCCGGTGAGCGCAACGTGGAAGGCCTGGAGAGACCGCGACGAGTCAGCGCGGAGGGACCACCCGGGGGGCAGGAGCGCCACTGAGGCCAGAGGGGGGGGATGGAGACGGAGAATGAGGATGTGAAACGTGAAGAAGGGGGAAGTCGGCGAGATGTATGCGAGAAGCAGAGGAGGAGGAAGTGTCGAAAAAAAGGATTAAAACCTTTAGCCGCTATAATATTTTAACATCACGTTCAATAAAACCCAAGTGTCCTCAGCTGCCTCTTTTTTTTTTTTTTTTTTTTTTTTTTAAAACACACTCAGCTGCTAATCACAGAGCGAGCTGCAGAACTTGCTGGTTGCTCTGGAGATAAATATAACTTAAAAAAAAAAAAAAAGACCGTTCATCTGTTTGTCAGCTCGCGCTGGAGCCGCTGTCTGAACTGCGAACCGCCCCCGCTGGGAAATGTTCTCATTAGGGCTGAAAAATGGCTTTTTCATTAGCACCGCTACGCACTGGAGGTAGCGCGCCGTTGTTTGGCCAGGGCTCGCGCACAAACGCACACACACGGCGTTCATGTCTGATTACCTGACGTCCAGATTTCTAAATACAGATGGTAGAATGTGGGGGAGAAAAAAAAAAAAGAGCACCTTGGCACAGGCCTACCATTTGTTAACACCAGAAGAATTGAGCAACAGATCCAAAAGGGGTGTGCGTTCAGCGTGTGAGTAAGCATGTGTGGGCTGAGGTTATGAAACTCGGTGGTTGTGACCTTGGAGGGAAACGGGGGTGGGGGCCGACAGCGAGGCCGGACGTCCTCGGCTGCACACGTCGGTGCCGACAGTCCAAACGCACGCGAAGGGACTGTGTGTTTTTCGTCCCCGAGTCTTTGAGACGTCCGAAAATAATTAGAAGCGTCTTAAAAAACGGCTCGTTTGGTCTGAGCAGCGGTCCAAAAAGAAAAAAAAAAAAGCGCCGCATCGCTTTAGAGGTGAAGCTTGAAGTCTGTTTTCTGCATTAATGGCTTCGCAAACGATGAATCGCTCGTGACAATGGTTGCAGATAAGGGGCCGCGGCTAATGTTTGTTATTTCTTCGAGTAGTCGTTTACTTGTCTGGTCGATTAAAAGTCCCAAAAGAAAAACTGTGTGGAAATGTCCTGTCTTCCAGCAGTTGAAAACCTGTTTAGAAGTTTTGCTTTCTTAAATACTTTTTGGCATTTTACCTAAAAAACACACACACACACACACACACACACACACAAAAACTCCAGCTCTATTGACAATCAACTTTCAGCACTACATTATTATTTATTATTTCTTCTTCTACCAATGTGAGCACACTGCTTTGTCATCTCAGCAGAACATGATTCTTCTGACTAATGAATTAATCAGCAGTTACAGGGGGAGGAAAGGCCTTATAAGGTAACGTTCATATTAGAGCAGCTGCAGATGCACAGAAAACGGTGGACTGAGGCGGTCTCTGGGAGATTCGCCGCAGAAAACCTGCGAGACCGATCGTCGGCCTCCGCGTCGAAAACGGACTCGCGAAGTCGCAGCAACACGGCGGGCGGAGCGAGCGATAACGAAAGCAAGATCCCCCTCCTCCCCTGGAGGAGGCCTCCGTGAGTCAGGTACGAGGCGGGAGAACGACGAGCCAGTCGCCATCAGTCATATCCGACAGCTGCGTTGCTGAACGAGCCTCCCCCGTGTGACGTAACCGTACACTCGCGACGCAGCCGGAGGACTCCGCCATCATGACGCCATCTCATCCCTCGCTGAACGTACGTGAGGGAACGCTCACGCAACCGCCGCCCATGCGCCGCTTGTGTCGTTGCGTAACTGCGGTCGGGCGGAGTGCTGTCGTACGACGACGTGACCGGAGAGCGACGCCGTCTCTGCAACTGGTTTCTGCTGAACGTGGGAGCTGGATCGATGACATTATAATGACGTACGCTCTCACTTTATTAGGTACGCCGAACCTAAAACCTAAAACCACTCCTCCCCTTGATGCTTTCTCATCACAGAGAGAGACAGTTTTGTTTCCTGTACAGTATTTTATGTCGTGGGGGGGGGGGGCCTCTTATGAAAAGTGTTACATTACATAATGTGGTATCACAGCACCGCACTGATGGTTGCTGTGATACAATGCGCACAATGAGGAGGTGAAAGGTAGGCGTGTCTGCGCGGGGCCTCATAGTGGAGACGAAGGGAACAATACCTGCGACATGTGACTGGAATGCCCCCACACACACACACACACACACACACACACACACACACACCACACACACACGGTGGAAAATCCAGTGGAAAATCCCAGCGTGAAAAGCAGCGTGAACACACACACACACACACACACACACACAGACATAACGCACGGCCAGAACACTCGGAACCCACACACCTCAGGGGGGTTTTCGGTCGTGTTGTGCGTTCGGAGCGACGCTGTTGCTTCACTTTAAGCGTCACGCCGAAACAGCAACTAATGACACACAGGGCGACGGGCTGCGCCGCGCTCGCCGTGTGCGAAACCCAGCATTAAGCCCGTCACGGCGGGATGAGACACAAACGCAGCTCCCCCCGCGGCAACAACGCCGACTCCAGTCGTTTTATTACACCCCACGCTGACTTAATAGCAGTCCAGCTGCATTCTTGAGGCTGTTCAGCGTTTTCCTGAAACACACTCGTCTGCTCTCCTGCACGGAGCTAAGATTCCAAGATCAACATCACCTCTTTCACCTGTGCGGTAAATATGGCGCTGCAGCCAGCAGCTGGTTAGCTTAGCTTAGCATGAAGACTGGAAAGACGGTTAGCTCGGCTTTGTCTAAAGCCGGTGACAATCGTAGGTCAAAGATTAACACGCTTTAACTCGTTTTATCAGTATAAAAAAAAACCTTTTAGCCGATATATAATGTGATTTATTTTGCCGTGTGTCAGAATGATGGGGAACATGTAGAGAAAAACACTCACTCTCCCCAGTTCCACACATCAACACGCTTCCTTTACACCGTCCTCGTCGTTTATCACCGGCCCGGCCGTCACTTTCTCCGCGCACATCAAGAGGAAAGAGCCGACCGCCTCAAAGTGCGCTGCGATTCGGCGATAATGGCGAAGCCCCCGGGAGACCGCCGCCGGTTCCCAACTGCTCCCAGATGAGCGGTGGCACGCGATGGAAGAGCTCGGGGGGGGGGGGCGACAGCAGGGGTCGGCCGGGGCGCGCTCCGTTAGGCACCATGTAAACACGGGGAGGGCACGTTCGGGGGGGGGGCAGACTTCCAGGAAACAATCACGCTTAAACTTGTAAACTGGAAGAGCCGCGTTTGCCTCACGTTACATGTGGGTCTTCCACTTCTTTGGTATCGCGTTCTCGCTGCGAGGAAGCGCCCGGATGCCGATCCTCGTCTTCAGCGACGCGTGTCCTCCGTGTGCGCCTGCATGTGGGTCGGGGTTAGGGGGTTACGGGGGTTTCCGATCGCCCCCTGAGATCTTCTTTCTTTAATTTAACTGCGCGGCAAACCCGAGGAACGTTTTCTGCTTTAAAGCAAACGAGACGAGGCGACATCTCCCATCTGGTGCCCTTTGACCTCTGCAATGTGACGCTACAGGTGGCGTCTCCACACGGTGGCGAGATGAAGTCGGGGCGGGAAGAAGAAAAAAAAAATGGGGGGTGGGGCAGGGGGGGTAAAAGAAAACCCCACTTGACCACCTGTTGGGACGAGAGGCGGAGACAGCAGAGGGCTTGTTGGAAGCAGCTGGCGGCGCGATTCGTCACGGGCGACAAGCCCCGCGAGCTGAAACCAGGCACGCGGGACGGAGGCAGACATACTGTACACGGCGAGTGTGGCTGAGTACAGCTCCAAGCAGCAAATCCTCACCTTTCACATTATTCTCACGACAGCGGAACCGCTCAGTCCTTTTCTAAATGAACTGGTTTTTTCTCGTCTTTAAAATGCAGCGAGTACAAAGTCTGAAAATGTCTTGACGCAGATCAGATTTAGATCAGCGTACAGTATTCCGAGGTCGTCTTCAAAACAGACAAACTTTTTTTTTTTCCCCTTTTCCACTTTTCTTTGGAACACACACACACACACACCGTACACAGTACCAACACCTCATAGTCTCCATGACGCAGGTGGCTCCTTTCAAAGGCAGATTTATCTTATTATACAACACAGCCCACTGCTGTGTTGGAGGAGGTGTGGGTCTGTGGGTCTGTGTGTGTGTGTGTGTGTGTGTGTGTGTGTGTGTGTGTGTGCGTTTCCAGGCACAAAAGCACTCCGGTTCTGTTTGATGAGATAGCGAGGGCCGCGCACTTCAGAACAATCCCACTTATGTTTCCTTTGGAAAACCAGAGCGCTGAGGAGGCTCGTTAAAAAAAAATAAAATAAAAAAACCTTTATGTAACCTCCCGACGCTCAACAACAGAGGCTGGACCTTAAAAAAAAAACAAAAAAAAAAAAACGCAACAGGTCTCTCGACACACAAACACGCACACAACTTTGTTGTGTTGTGTTGTTGCTGTGAGATTGACTGACATCACACCTGCACTGACGTCTGGCATTAACTCTTTACTTTTGACCCCATCGTCTGCTGTAAAGTAATTACAGTGCAGTATAGCACGTGTGTGTGTGTGTGTGGGGTTTACACACACACACACACACCTGTTATCACTTTCTATTACACAGCTAACAAAAGCCATGCTAGCAGCTCTGTGAGGCCTTTTTTCAGGGACGGTGGAGCTATGAGCTAAACGCAAAAATACGTTTGTCAGTCAGAGAAACTGTACAGCATAAAAATATTTTATTTATTTTGCAATTGCAGCCAGACATCACCCAACATGCAACCCCCCTTAAAAGTTGCTCCATCAGGTTGAGGTATAGTTCGCCCTCGGCTGCATCGCACCGACCGGGCTCTCGCAGAACCGGCCACCGGTCCACGGGGTTGCGTGCGGTGCAAACGGCGCGCAAAACAGAAAGAGAGAGAGCAGCTCCCCAGCGCCGACGCCTGTGTTTACAGTTGGCACGGCGGTGTTGTGAGTCCAAACACCGGTAAAGGTTGACTGCGAGGACTCCAAACACGACGCGCAGTCGCAGGCGTGCTTGATCTGCCCGAACGCAGGCGAGACGAAGACTCTCCCGAAATCCTCCTCTGTAAAGTATCGTTTAACGGTCGGGAACGAGGACGCGCTTTATTTACAGCCGCTCAGCGGGTCACCAGTTTAATCTGCATCAGCGGACGCGGCCCAGTTTTGTGGGCCAAGGACAGCTGGACTCGGGCTTCCACGGTTCTGGTGCAGATAAAGCGTCGGGCAGGAGGCGAACACTGGGCGCCGGCGCCAAATGTTCTCCCAACAGGGTTTCAAGAAGCAGGCGCAGGAGGTCAGCTCCTTCAAATTCAATATGGCGGGCGTTACTCAACGACAGCAGGACTCGGGCGGCCTCGCTGCTGGCGAGAGAACAGGAAAGAGGGCCGAGAGCGGGCGGGAAGTGACACACAATGCAGGGGGAACCAGGATGACGGGACAGAAAGAGGAAGGAAATCTAGAGGGGGAGAATGTGAGGGAGGACAGAGCTGGGCTCACGTGCACATGAGGACAGGAAAGACGACACAGAGGTGACATTTTCATGAAAACAAGCCAGCGCTGTTCCTCTGCTGCACCAGGACACTCACAAAAACAAGCAAATATTCGTAAACTCAGCTCACTGAGCAAAGATTGGCAGCTGTGAAAAAAAAAAAAAAAACACAAAAAAGAAATGTTCTCATCTTGGTAAAACACTAAAAACATAATTACCAAATCAGTTTCTATGACTCAATGAAGGTCTGGATCTGAAATTCATCAGCAGCTATTTTCAAAACCGAAGAATCGTTTTCGGCGTTCTCGAAAATAGTGACGCGATGACAAACGCCCGTGTTCAGCTGACCCCCTCGTAACCCATGGACATGCATAACCGGTGGCGACGGGTCATTAGAGGTCGCTGAGCGGACGCCGCTTCTTCAAAAAGAGGGTCGCGAGAGCACAAAATAACAGGAGGGGACGAAACGGGCCGCGTTCCCCGGTACAAAGTCTGCAGAAGCGGGCGTGTCCAGTATACTGCTACTGGCAAAAACTAAATAAGCTGGCGATGATATCATAGGTTACTGCGAGTGTGCAGGAGAAAAAAGAAAAGGGAGAGATTAGATCTGTATCTGGCTCCCGCTCCCAGCAGTCAGTCTGTCTATCAGTCACCCTTGAGATTAAAAAAAAAGTAACAACAAAAACCTGATGCACTTTTCCCACAGCGCCTGATGGAAAAAAAAAAAGTTCACCTGAAAGTGTGCCATTACAAAAAGTGATCAGAGCAGCGATAAGTTGATCAAGAAGCGCAAAGAATGCCGTCGCAATGTGGGGAAACACGCCCCGAGCGGGCCGCGGCACGTCGCCAGGTGAAAAACGCCGCATCGTAAATGTATCAACGGCGGGAGCGCGAGGTCGACAAACAGGCTCCCGTTAGAAAGCGCGCGCCGTGTCGGGGGCGCGGCGATGTCGTCGCACAGGCGGGCCGAGGGGCCGGGGACGGTCGGCCGTTCGCCGGGGGGGGGGAGCTGCCGCTTCCTCTTCTCGACGGACACCGGCGAAGCTCCTCTCGCGGTCAGCGCACATCGGCGCCGCCGCGGGGTCGAAGTCCAGAGTCCAAGTCCAGTCTCGCTCGGTGTTAACTCGTACATATGGTGAACTAACAGTCGTGTTTGACAAACCCACTGCAGACGTCCACAGACACGACACAACCGCTGCGAAACATCCTCAAGCGTGCCACCCTGCCACCGCGCGGCGTGCGGGGGGTCACGTCGGTGCATACTTCATTTAAAAAGGGGATTAAAACAGAACTTTTGCAGACTCGGCACTAGTGAAATCACGCTGGATTGGACGCTGCATGAAATCCTGCTCAAAATGAGCGGCGGTGGGCGTAAATACATTTTCATCATGGTTCAGCAGAGGACGTAACGCTGCAACACACGCTGAGCTCACAGATTTGAATTGAAGATGAGCTGCTTTGGCAGTCCTGTGTGTGTGTGTGTGTGTGTGTGTGTACTGCGCTGTATTAGACACGTGTGTGTCTGTCCTGGTTGTTGGGTGGGATTACCCTCGAGCGTTTTTTTTCATGAGAGACACAGAGCCACTGGTCACAGCCTGACATTTCCCGACAGAAACGCCATTCACGCAGTGAGAAGGTGGATGGGCGGGCAGGGGGCGAGAATCTGTGTGTGTGTGTGTGTGTGTGTGTGTGTGTGTGTGTGTGTGTGTGGTCGGTGACGGGGAGTGGGTATAAACCCTGCCTCAGTCTGGAGATAAATCCTCTTCTGGCCAGACTTTTGCATCTCATTTCCCCGTTTGACCAGCCGCCCGTCAGCCCCGTGTTTGTCCTCCCTCTCTCTCTTTGAGCTGCAGCTTCATTAAACCTCGCTCTCTCGCACAGGCCACAGCCGGGCACCTCGATCGGCCGCCGCGAACGAGCCGGCCGCATTCCTGCAAGTACAGGGGGCGTCTTCATCGCAAGTCAATCATTTAGATTTCCATCCCTAGCTTCCAGACAACTGTGTGTCCACGGCTTGTTTCAAACTCTTTTTCCCTGGCGTTTGCTGACATAACATTTTCAGCTGCCAGCCTTACTACTGTTACCGCATTCTCAAATTCCCAAGCCTGAGCCAACTCCAGTATTTTGGGTAATCGATTACCGTCCGCGTCCAAGTACAGCTCATTGGTAAACATGAATACGCATCCAACTCTCACAATAACCTTCTATTTTTCCGATACAGAACCAGTCATTTCATCCAGCGGTCCCACACATTTTTCCCTAAGGACACGTCCCCTGTCTAGTTGTAATTGCTCCTGGCATGCGGGAAACCACCAGGATGCTTCCAGCGGCCCCATTTCAGGTCCAGAGCCGCAGCTTAAGAAGCCACAGGTCACGACCCTCTGTTGGAGAACTGTATGGGCCGCATTGTGCAGCCACTCGACGCACACAAACACACACTGCCATGAGGAATGAGGACCTGTGTATGAGGCCCGCCATGGAAAAATGAAGGGTCGTTCATTGCTGCAGAATATGCAAAAGGCCCCATGTCACACAGACGCACACACACACACACACACACTAAGTGGGCAGAGAAGAAAAACAGCTTTCTTCTGTTACAGTACGCTGCGTTTCCAAGACTGTCGGAGATACTGCGAGCGCGTGAGGGCATCTGTGCGAGCGAGAGCGTTTCACACAAGACCTGACTAGCGTGACCTAATTTGTTGAGTTCCAGACATGATAAAGCCAAATGCCTTCCACTCAATCCAACGCCGGGTCGAGACCCAATTCTCACAGTCTGCAGCCATCAAAAGACTTCGCAAGCTAATGTGAATCAAGGTTGGAATGCAGGATTTTATTTAGGGTTGTTACAACTCGGGGTGGTGGCCAAAAATGGGCCGCGAGCTTTAGGGTTGTGGTGGGTTCATGTGAGTCCTTGAGGATAATAAACACTGGCATGCTGATCACAGTCTCTTTCTTCTCTATTTTGAAGATTTAGTAGTTTCTCTAGGTTTATTTTAGGGAGCTAATCTATATGCAAATATATAAAGTCAATACAATTTCAATTTTAAATGGCTCCATTGTCTTCCTGATACTGATCTACTGGGGGGGAGACACTTATTGTCAAATGAAATGTAGGCTAAAGCTGACAACTGTCAAAAGGGGATTAGAAGGGGACCAGACTGGTTGCTGTTTTTGTTATGCAAATATTCATCAAACTTGCTCTAACACTTGTCCATTTAATGTTTCCTAATTCACCGACAAGCCAGTCCCACAGGTAGACCATATGACTTTGCAACTTTAAAATTCTCCTGGACAATTCGGCATTGAAAACTATAATTAATATCTTAAACTGTATGACTGGCTCCGCTTCTTCCCCTTTGGATATCGCTCGGCGAAGGTACAGGACACAACAGGTGAGCCGACTCATAAAGTTAGCATTTTATTTAAATGAGTTAGTTTTTTAGTACTAAATATACGCCGAAGTCAAGTGTGACTACTATATAATTGTAAAAGGGCTTCAGTCAGTTTCAGTTTCTTATATGCTGTTGCTACTACGTCAGGGAGTGTTGATTTGTCAAATCGTCGAAGAAAGTTCTGAGCGACGCTCCGTCTGAATGAAGCAACTGCACTTTTAATGTTCCTCTACCGAACGGCCACTTGTCTACAAAACACAAACATTTTGTGCCGAAAGCAGCGCACTGGATACATGGTGTTTACCTTGTTTTCTGTGACTTTGCCCAGCGGTTTTTTGAAGAAAGAGGTCCTCGCCGTGAAAAAGTACTCTTCGGAGTCCTCCTCCAAGCTACTGTAGCCACTGCTCATCGTGCTATTCCACGTCATTTGAGGGGAACCCTTCTCGACTCAAACTCGGCCACATCAAAACCCCCCTCCAAAGAAAAAACAAAACAAAAACCCGATTACTTCTTAGCTTGAAGCGAACTCCATCTGCTCCGAGTACCGGCGGGTCACCTCCGTCTGTCTGCGTTTGACGGGAATCGCTTTTTGCTCACTGCGGGATGACTTCCTGCTCCAAATCCTCTCTTCCCAATCAACCTTCCTCTTCGCCCGTCAGAAACGTTCGCTTTACTCCATTCAAATTCATTTAAATGTCTTCATTTTTTAACAAGAAAGTATAGCTGTGTGTTGCCACAGAGAAGGGTGTCCGCTTATTGTTAATAATTCGCCAACTTCGAGAGAGATAACGAAGAAATCCCGTGCAAAAAAACAACTCCACTTCGACCGACGCCTGTCCAGTTCACGCTGTTGAATGTATGGTCTAACTTATCTCTGTGACAGCCAGCTACAGTAAGGACCCACCCACTACGAGCACCAACTCCTGCCAACCAATCGGCTGTCCGAGACTTAGGGGGGCCAGCCCAGTGCAACTCGACAGCCAATCAGCGCTTTGACGGCCAATTTGAGCGGAGCAGACGTCAGTTAATGCTGCAGATGATAAAAACTGGATTAAAATATCATATAAATTAAGATAAATTCATACAATTATTATTCATTGTAATTATCTCTTGTATATCTATCTAAACTTCAAATAATATATATTTATTTCACTTTGCTTCTTTTTCTCTGTCTGCAGCATACACTAATCTTTGCCTGACCATAACTAAAAACCTTACTGTTCTGTCTGGTGTTATCTATAATTACTTTATACTCAAATCACAAGAGACTTATATTCTGTGCAAGTTTATGGAATATGAAAAAGGCATCAGCAAATTCAAAATATGCGCAAGTCTAACATGTATGCAGAGTATACAGAGTTTTGCTTTCCATCACATGCTCTTCATTAGCAGATGGATCCATATTCATGACAACTCTGCTGATAAAGACTGTGTGAGCTGGTTGAAAGGTCCACTGTGTAGTAAAGTAAATTGAGTTAGGATTTTTTTGTTCAATTCTTCGTAAAAAACATGTATCCTTATTATACAACTGCTAATTTGATATGATGTAACAATACTAGATATATCCTTAGACAATCTGCCACAGAGTGCATTCATGCTGAAGCACAAAGAAGATTCAAGCTCGTAGTTTTTACCCTCTGCACTTTGCCGACGTTTAAAGGGCCCAGAGGGAAAGTGAGAAGTTTCCTTTCTCCTCACCGGTGGGGGCTACGGAGTCACCCTGTAACCTCAGCGTATTCATGACAAAGCTTGAAAAAGACACCAGCGGCAAGAATATTAGTTACCCACATTCCTAAAATGAATGTCAGAGGTCAGTCACGGTGCGGCGGCCTCTCCTCTGCTCAGCGAGATGTTCTGAAGACGCAACAAAAGAACGAACTGCAGCGTCTTACCTCAATCAACAGGCAACAAACTAACGTTAGCTTTCGGAGCTTCTCCCTCTGCAACATGCTTTTCCTGCCCCAGCTAGCGCCGAGTAAACTAAAAATACAGACACCAAAGGCATTTAATAGCTACTGCTGCTGAACTGACGCATTGTGTGTATGTGTGTGTGTGCGTGTGTGTGTTTAATTGCCGAGCACCCTTCTCACTGGGTGGAACAGGGCTTTTCAGGCATTTTAAACGCTGAGGGTTTTATGTAGTTCCTGGGAGGTGATGCTGGACTGCAGGAATCTTTTTATATGATTTCACCTGATTGGCAACCAATGTGCCAGTAAATACACGCAGGCATTTTATAATTAAAACAGCGTGAGTTTTTTTCATGCTTTAACGGCCTCAAGGCGCAGTGAATGCTTTAATGAGCCCGAAGCCATAGCACCCCAGCTAGAAAGAGGATAATTACCTATGTCGCTTCCTTTTTGAATGTGATGAACGTGAGAAAATTAGCTCCGGCCGCCCCAAGGTGTTTACTAATGGTCAGTTTGTTTTGTGGCCAGCCCACTACAAATGTTTGCTCTGCCTCTAATTCACACAATGGACCTGAGAAAAGGCCTCAGGGAACAAGCTTTAATGTCCATTTTACCACCAGTCCACTTTTGTTTTGCAAGTTATCTCTACTCCCAACTCCATATGAGACAAGCTTAAGTACTGAGTGAAAACCTTACTGATATGACGCTGAAATGAATTAATAGCCAAATACTATAAATCTGTTTACTGTTTATCTGGGATGTTTGTTTTGTTGGACTCGTGCAAACATTTGCTCTGGATGAGGAGAAGCTCTGGATAAAATCAGCCAAACCCAAATGAGAAGTCACGTCTCCGCGTGGTGTGGTTTGGTCTCACCATGAGGCGCAGCTCTGGTGCAGGGATGCAGCCAGAAGCGTTGACCTTTGACAAAAAAACAGAGAACGCTCGCCCTTTTTGTGGCAGGAAACACTGAGTAATAAAATGTATTATTGTGTTCAACCAGAATGGGCTTGGAAAGTCAACGCCGATATTTATGGACTGAAGCTTGGGATGGCACATCATTTTTTCTTGGTGCTGACATTTTTGGCTTTTAGCAAAATATCTCAACAACTTTGGGACAAACTGTCATGTTCCCCTTCATTTTGGTCATCCAGATTAAAACTTTGGTTTTCTGACTAACCTCCTGCATAACTGCTCAAATTCCCGATGACCATTCACTGCTAAATAACAAATGTTAGCATCGAAACATTATATCCTCTTAACATCAGCATGTGAGCGTCGCTGCTGTTAGCACGTTAGCTGAAAGCATGGCTGTGCACCCCTCACAGAGCTGCTAGCATGGCTGTAGGTTCTTACCTTTGCTCTGCTGTACAGCTAGCTCTTTCCGAGCTAGCTGTGCTTTTACCCGTTTTACCCGTTAATATAAAACCATGCTGACGTGCTGTAGCTAATTTTTCGACGTGAAAACTCAGAAGCGTGTTTCTAATATGGGTTCATGTAATTGTATCCAGAAATGGACCTATAGGGCCCTCGTGCTGTCGTCATACGGCGCCATAAAATACAGAGGAATCAAAGACCCAGTGAAAACTTATGACCTGACCCACTGCTCAGTTTGTGCGCTCGTAAAATGGAACAGAGTCACGTTTTCAGCGGGTGGCGTTAAAAGTCTACACCGCGCTTCCACGGGCCAACAACTGGAAGTTATTACTGAGCACCGGGATGATTAAAAGTGTAAGTACCTTCTGTTTTCAGCTACTTCTAGGACTTTGTTTCCTGCAGCACACACAATTAATGATTTTTAACGGTATGTGTCGGTGTAGCAGCCCACCCAGCTGCAAAAAAAAAAACCCAACAGGTTCAGCTGCAGGATGAAATCGACAGTACATCTGCACTCAATCAAACCCGCACACACACACACACACACACACACACACACACATACACACTGGGACAACTAGTGCACAAGTTGGGAGATTTTTAGAAAGACAGGCTCTAATTTAAAACCGGCCGGGTTCGAAAAGGGACCAAAAATAAATAAGACACATCTGGGGCAGCCAAACCACCGTCTTATCCTTTAAAATTCTGCAGTGATCCATCCAACCAACACACTCCCTCACACACACACACACACACACACACAAACACACTCCACAGATAAGCAGGAAGGCCAGCATCATGTCCCAAAACCAACCAGTGCGATGCAGGGCAGTGAAGCACACACAACTTACTTTAACTGAATCAAACCATGTGCGTATTCTTTTCCTTTTTCCCAGCAGAAACCAGCACTGTTGTCTGAATGCTTATATTAATGATGCTGCGTTACATGTCAAGCAGGGACATTGTGCACGCAACCACCTTTAAACTCACATAAAGCTAAAGCTAACATCGCTCAAAAAGCAACATGTTCACGGAGACGTCCGTGTAATCTGATCCAAATAGATAAGAAAAGTGACTACAACACAAGAGATATCAATCAAATCAAATCAAAGTCTGTCTCCTCTTCGTGTCAGAGGTGGACAACTCTGAAGACACAACTCATAATCTATCCAATCAGCATTGGCTGCGCTCAGTATTGACAAGACGGCAAGCTTGTGAGTGGTTGTGTGAAGGCAGATTGGCAGACTGTAAAAACAGCTCTATGACTTCATTAGAGGTTGTTTTATGAATTTACAGCGGCACATGACTACTAACTGAATTATTCACTCAGCGTTTAATGAACATCTTACCTGCTGATCATAAACCTACCATCAAGAATAAATCATGTCTCTCGCTTCACATTCATTTACACTCAGACCCGGGCTCTTTGTTGAAAAGCTGGACCAAGAGCCACACCTACGACAAACATGCACACACACACATATGCACAAAAGGTGTGTGTGAGCGTGGTCACTGGTGTTAATCTGCTGTCCAGTCACTTTGGCCTGGAGCCAGTCTGGTTACACATTACTGACATTCCAGACACACAGACACCACATACTGTAACTCTGTGTCTGGTAAGATCCAAAGTGCACACAACCATACGATTAAAAGATTCTAAATTTTCCCTGGCAACAAAATGTGCTGCGCTCCACACTTTGGTTGTAGTCTACAAAAATTTAAAAAAGGAGAAAGAACAAAAAAAAGATTACATACAACAGAGAAAAAAAATATCATCTATGAAAACAGGGCAGTCAAATTAAAACAATCCATAAAGATCCCTTAAATTGTCACTTATTCTCATGATGAGTTTAAGTCATTCTGTACACGCTGTCCCTAACGTGGCCTCTTCTTGTCACGTAGAATGTCCTGTGGAGTTTTGGGCAAACTTCTGTCTCACCTGACAGAAATTACAAAAAAAAAAAAAAATCGGAAGAAAGTGAAGTAGTCTTGGATGAAATGTGAGCGGCTTTAGCAGAGGAATGTGGTTTTGGTGAGGTGGATGAGCTGCAGCTCTGCAGGCGTGGTTGTACATTACATACATTCCAATGCAAGGAGTAGGTCCTAATGTTTAAACCTGGAGCAAGGGTCAGTCCCAGTTATTTTTAGGTAAGTTTCTGGACTGTATGTAGCACCCTACAAAATATTTATCTCATTATTTCCTTCTAATTTGAATGAATCATGAGTCATGTTTTTTTGATTATGTTATTGTGTAGAGATTGTTTTTTTTTGTAAACTGCACAGATTTTTGTTTGTCTAAGAAATCACACATCATAAAGATTTTGATTAATCTCTTAGATTTAAACCTCTGGATTTTTTTGTCAAAATTATTCTGGATAAATGAATGTAAACTAAATGGAAATAATACAGTGAGTGGCTTCGCAGATGGCTGGCTCATTTTGTTCACCATGCTGTGTCTGCCGCCTCTCTTACACCACATTTATGGCATGAATTAACAACTATTAACAATTTTGGAAGGTGTTTCACTCTCTGTGATCTATCTCGCCCCGCTGACAAGAACAGGTCTTGTGAGAAGCGCTGGTGTGTACCTGCAGCCGAAGGTCTGGTTAAACATTAATCCAGCTTCAAAGCTGGAAGGGGTTCTCACAGACCTCCAAACATCCCCGCGTATCCCAGGTGATGATACCATAATGGGACAAAGCAACACCAAAGCATCAAGTGCAGGTGTAAAGATGAATTGAAGAGCTTTTCATCTGCATTATATCCACTACTGTGTACCTTTTGGGTCATGTTGTTTTTGTGTTTACCATTAATCAAACTACAATCTCCTACAAGATTAAAGCAAGAGATAACAGTTCATAAGGTGGTTTTCTTTTAAGGCTTATTACAGACAGACAATGCTGTATTTCAGAGCTAATGATTTAAACAGTATTTGTTCTGATGTTAGCATGCCTGTCTGACTAGCTGCTAACACAACACAGCTTTACTTCTAGTTTTATTTTAGTAGCTAACGACATTTCCAGGGGGCTACATCCAAGGTGCTATCTTTGCTTTGGTGCACCAGGGCCCGTTGAAGCCGTCCTGAGATTCCTGCAGGTTGAAACAACTACCACGATTGATTCAAGCGGAACTGTGGTCTCCGTGGTAACAGTGAGACCAACGAAGCCTGAAGGTCCAAACATTACACGCGTGATGGGGAAAGCCGAGAAAGAGCTGCAGAGCAGGGACGCAGAAAATGTCATGGTCATGTAGCACACCGTGGGGTGTCAGTGGACCTCCAGCACCTGTGTGTTTAAGTGTGTGTGCTTTTTGTTTTGGTGTTACAGGTGTCGACCATCCAACCTGAGCTCCACGTTGCCTCGGGGTCCTTGAAACTGATCCACTGACTCTGAAAAGCCTTTGAATGTTTTCACACATAACGCCTGTGGAGATGTCAGCACGTGCAGGTTCTTGCAGGATATTTTGGGATTACAGATGTTGAAAGACATTATTTTGTGTGTGTTTCGCGTGCATGTGAGAGTGTGTGTCTCCCATATGCATCCTGCCCCCCCCCCATACCCTCCGGAGGCCCAGTATTTCATCCTGACAGACAAAACACAGAGTGTCTCGTGATCAAAGAGCGGAGGAATGCTGTCTGAGGATCACACGCAGCCTCCGAGTATCACATAATCACAGACAGACAGCAAGCGAGGGGAGGAACCCTGCAGCCCTGCAGGTTTTACACACTGCAGCTGTGGGGGGGGGGCAGAATTACACGGTCACTGATGGTTGATGCGGGAGTGGCAGGGTTGAACTAGCATGGACTTTTGCCTTCTTGTTTAAAGTTCAGAGGACTTTAAAAGTCTGACATAAATTTGCATAATTATGACGGCGCCTAGCGTCAGCCTGTTCCAGCCCTTCATCTGTTTGCTACTCTCTGTGCTCACATATAGAGTACGTGAATAAAGTCAAATTCTCAATAAAGCTGTTTACGTGGGTACGGTGTAACGCCCCCGTCCTGCTCAAGTTATGAAAAATTGGGATTCGCTGGCAGCTGAGTTTGACAAACAAGGTCAACGTGGATCCAGATCCAAACCTGCTATCTGAACCCGTCTCCATCGTTAATGACAGGTAGCCGGTCCGTGGTGAGACTTGTTGGATTCATTTGCCTGAAAATACTTAAATAAGCTTTACTTACTTTGTTTGCAATAAACAGGGACAGTGAGAGGGAAAGTACACCCGTGCGGACCTTTGACCTAGGGGACACCGCGAGACGATAACTCACACAAACAACACAGAGTTCAGCTCTGTGCTCATATCAAGCTTTTACAGTCCCAACATTACAGTCCCCGTTTGCACAAAACAAAAACTAATTCACTCATTCTAATTCCCCGGCACAAGAGGTTAATTTCATCTCAACCTCAGTAAAGTCAGTTTTTAGGCATTTCCACAAACGTCTACTCAGCCTGAAGTGCACATGATAGTAAATATTTTCACACTGGGGGGAGTCACCAGGCATTCAGATGAAATAGAGGGTTAAAAAAATAATAATATTTTTTCACTGAATGCTGAATTAGATTACTTGAAACCAAACAGGATAAGGAAACGCAGCTGGTCAGCACTCACAGAGTTGAAAAGGAACTGCTCAGCAGCAGCGGCAGCACAATGACCGAACTGTGAGAGATATGGAGTCGTGCACGCAGGCGCACACGCGCGCGCGCGCACACACACACACACACACACACATACATACACACAGTTCAATTCAATTCGAGGAGATGTATTGGCATGATAAGACCTTCTGACTTTGCCAGCTCGCTCTCTCGCTCCCTCTCCTCTCCTTCCTGCACAGATGTTAGCTGAACTCAGTTTAAAATAATAATCTTCAAACATTTCATATCGAGAAATAAACATGTAACATAAAATCCGAGCGAGCACAGACATATGAGCTCTTTGTTCATTGTTTAACTTGAGAATTGTGGGAGTTTTTTTTTTGTCTTTTGTCTCAATCTGAGGTCTGTCGTCGTATCTGCGTATTTTATTTTAGTTTTTTTACTGCTGCTGCTGCCTGGTGAGAGCTGTATGAATGGCGAGTGTGTGCCACTTTCAGAGGGCTGGCCGATATCTGGGGCGGCTGAGATCGCCCGCCTGGATAAGGACTGGATATTGAGATAAGGGCAAACAAACATACTCTCTGCATACATGCACACACGAACGGACAGAGGAGTCCGCTGCGGCATCCCACCCCTGATACCGATCTGTGTTTTCCTTTGAACCTCCCACGAGCGAAGCAGAAAAATGACTCCCCATTTGCTTTTGCGGAGTTGACTTTACCTCCAGACGCACTGATCCCGACCCCTGCGCACGTGCACAAGATCGAGCTGCGTTTCATTTGAAGATGAAGAGTATCGGAGCGGTCGCAGAAGCGTTTTCTTCACACGTGTGGCCGCAGACCTGCAGGGCTACTGTATTAAGGTAAATTCCCTCTTTGATGCAAATGAAAACATGCAAACGCCTTCCCCGTGTTGGGCCTTTTAAGTCACGCCACTGATAAAGTTGTCACGTTGCTTTTAAATCTAATATACAACTGTCAAACTCTGTGGATTTGAATGCACGGCAACAGGGGTCAGCTCACTCTACAATCGCCTGTCAATAACTCCATAAACCTGCTTATCTGTCAGAGGAGGTCAAAACACCTGATCGGGGTTTAACTCTCACAGACAACCCAGGAAAGCTGCTTAAAACCGGTTTCTGTTGCTGTCACGCCTTCCTATTTATGTTAACGTTGTAACACCGCTGCACAAACATTAAAGACCGATCGCTGGTCTCAAAGTAGCAGCCCACCCGCTACTCTTTGACTGCGACATACAGTCAAATAATTAAAAAAAAGAGGGCTATGATACATGTGAAGAGTTAATGAAAAAAGAGCCTTTGTTCTGTAGAAATTCTGTTCATACACTATTCTAAACTATACGCCCCAGTTCATGTTGGGGCTTGCTGGGAGCCAGAAAAAAAACGAGGGAAGCCAACGGGCCCGGTCTCTAAGCTGTCGGCCCGTGTCCTGTTTCCACAACAGGCAGCTGATGATGGGGGAGCTCTGTCTGTCAGACCTGCATCTGACCGAGGAGTTAATCCTCTCCAATCCACGAAGATTACAGCGTTACACTGGCTGCTGTATGTCTATCCCTCTGTTCCTGCCTGTCTTTGTCTCTCTGAGATTGTTTGGACAATGTAAGGAATGGAAATATATATATATATATATAAAACCCCGACAACTGAAGGTATGTCACATAGTAGAACACTGTCCTGGTCCTAAACTGGGCATAATCCCATCAAATTCCTCTCCTCCACAATTTGAGGCTGCAGGTTTTGTGACTTCATTGTGTTTCCTTGGAGTGAAACATTTAATGATGTTGTCGCCCTCAGAACTTGGACATCTCTCTTTCTGTTTTGAGGCATAAATCTTTGTGGTTTTCTGTTGTTTATTCGTCTTGTTCATGCTCGACTTGTGATGTGCTATTACAATTTTTGTTAGCTTTGTTTTTCCTTGCAACATTTGTTTTTAATTTCCCCCCGACACGGAGTCCAGGAACTAGAACCCGTCTGGTTTTCTCTGAGACGTTTGTCCTCTTGATGACTGTGTCCTGCCTTTGTTTTCTGCTCCAGTGGTTTTACTATATTTTCATCTCAGTCGGTCCCAAAACTTCATTAAAGCTAAATGATGCTTACACTGGGTGAATATTTTAAAACCGAGGCAACGAGCTTTTCTGGCTGCGCCGTTACATCAAATGGAAAAAATTGCAAAAACTTGCATGCATCACTTTGTGCATCTAGCATCTGGAGTCATGGTTTGGTCCACATGATGAATGGTCCAGTATTTGTCTGCAGCTTGATGCTGAGCAGGTAGCGAACATTAGTGGGGGGTTTTGCAGCCAAAAGCAAAACAATGAGACAGTGACAGTGAACCAAAACCCAAAATTAATAATAGGAAATAAAAGTTGAAGCCTGAAAAAGAAAATGAATGAGCAGAGAGACAGAAAGACTAAAAAAAAAAAACTCTGCAAAGATAACTGCAGAGTTGGTGAAAATTACCTGAGCTATCCTACAAGTGACCCCTCTCATACAACACAAAGCGTTGCTCAAATAAAAATATGGATCAGTGCAGCTTTAGAGGTCAGTGTTTGAAAGTTCCGGCTGCAAATTTCTTTTTGTTCACGGTTTCAAGTTTGACAGCTCCGGTCGCTGAGTGTGTGGTATTCTTTAATCTCCAGTGGAGGTTTAATGCAGTTATTGTCAGGCGCTAAGTGAATACCGCATAATACGTGACTTCTCAGAGTCAGTTCTTTCCGTGCGCGCCTTATCTCCCCGTCAGCATTGGTCTTTTTTACATAAACAAGTTTTATCTCCGCCGTTTTCAACCAGACTCTTCGTCCGTTTCCTCCTCTGTGTTTCGGCAGGTAAGTCTCCTCTTTTAACACAATAAGCAGTTGATTAGAAGGACGGGCGGGAAGGGAAGATTAGGAGAGATGCACGGAGAGGAAGAGTGGGTATGATAAGCAGATGGCGGTGATGTGTTTACAGGAAGGACGCTACGAAACCAGATGCCTGATAGTGAGGGCAGGGAAATCCTGAAAGCCAAATCCACCATCATTTTAAAAGCAGCCACATTGCCTTTCTTGGTCACGATCGGCAGCATCGGTGCTTGGTGCCTTGCACAAGGGCCCCTCGACCGTAGAGTCCTGGTCGAGAAGAGTGTCTCTCTCTGTCTTCATCTTGTGATGTCCCACTGACGAGACAAGGTGTAAGTTTAAGAGCACGGCCAGTATCCAGAAAGAAACAACAAACATCAAGGAGCATCAAGAGGATGTGCCCTCGGGATGACCTGCCAAGCGAATATCTCACACAGCATAAAACCTGAGGATGAGGAGGGGGGAGAAGAAGAACAGTCATAGAAGGATAAGCCCCCGCACAGCACGCGTCACCAACAAATCACGGCAGCAGAAGAACAGGTGCTAAGCAGGAGATCAAAAGAGGCCTGGGTCCACCGCACCAGACTGAACCGCAGGTGCAGGCTGCGCTAAGTCCAGCACGCAACAGCAGGGTGCAAGAAGCAGGCGGGTGAGGCGTACACGGAACATAGTGTACAGGAACATCTGCACTGAGCCAGAGCCAGAGCAACCTCCACGGTGGCGGAGAATGACCAAGCTAAGAGCCTGCTAGACTTCTACATCCAGGCTGGTGAAGGCGATTGGATGTAGCAACACCAAGAGGAAACAATGTCACAGAATGTCAAGGGCTAAAGGAGCTGGAGGGGATGTGGAAGGTGAAGGCAACAAGTGGTGCCAGTGGAAGTTGGAGCACTCTGGGAGAATGACTCCAGCAGATTCCAGGAGCAACATCCCAGACCTGGGTGTGGTTAACTCAAATCAAAACTTCAATTCAAAGATGTGAAAGTCCAAAAGTATTTGTCTTCAGAGATCTGCACGCAGTAAGTGAAAGTAAAGCTTCTGCTGTGAAACACCCTGAACTTCCGACCGTGTGTGTTTGCGTGCGTGTAAGTTTAAGTTGTGCTGTGAGGTTGTGTAGAGGTGAACCATCTAGGATAACAGCGTGTGCGCTTTTCTTTAACCCCCCCCGGATGATTTAGTGGCTGACACGAGAGTGTGTGTGTGTGTGTGTGTGTGTGTGTGTGCCCCACCCCAGCAGTTTTACCGAGAGACATTTACGACTGCAGAGCAGATGTTTATTTTTTCTATCAACAAACATGAGCACGCACACTGTACTCTGGGGGGTGGGATGTGTGTGTGTGTGTGTGTGTGTGGGGGGGTGATTAAAGAGAGGGGGGTTCCCATTCGTCAGTTTCATACTGTTTAAATGTGAATCACAGGGAGACACTTGGCTAACGCTGACTCTCTCTATGTGTCGAGGGCTTACTGTCAGTAAATCACACTGTGTATGTGTACTACTGTACTACCCAGTCCCCCCCCCGGTGTTAATGAGGTTCCATTAGAGCCGGAGAGAAAACAACACCAACATTCCTCTCTCCCTGTTCGGTCTCCCTCGCTGTGCCCGGCTTTTGTTTTCCCACCCGTGCCTCCGCCTGTGTTTGTCTTTCCCAGCGGGCGGGAAGTGAAACCTTTTTTTCTCTTCCTTTTTATCAATCATCTACTGCCTCTGCTTCCATCTGAGCCAATCACAGCGCAGGGAGTGGAGGAGGAGCCCGTGCTGTACCGCTCAGGTGCTGGAGGTTATGCGGAGAGAGCAAAATCCGATTCTCACGGCTAATTTCGAAAACCGACACAAGCCGTCGTTTTCTGTAACTTTTCGGAAAAAGATCTAAGTAAAAGGAAACTCCAATCTAAACCAGTTTTGTGCTAAAAGTCACATCCAGTGTAAAATTTAACTTCTAAACCTTCAAGAATTTGATGTTCACGTTGTCAAAAGTGACGCATCATTTGCCGATTTGTTTCTGACACACATATGATCTAAATGACCCAAAAAAAACTAAGCTGGCAGCTACTTTTCCAGAGTTCAAGAGCTCTGGTGTCCCCGTGCTGCAGATTTGGGCCCAGCTGATTGAATTGGCCCGTGATTATATTACTGAGCCAGCGCCACGGTTAAACAGTCTGAGGCTTTGCTCGCTAACAAGGTTTGACGGCAACGGACTGACGTCAAACTTCAAATTTTATCTGCGCTCTCGGTTGTTGCGGCCACTCTCAGCTTCATTACTGGGAACTCGGACAATTTATATAGGGAAAGTGGAATTCTAAACTATTAAGGGTTGTTGAGGGACTCATACTGATGCTAATTTGATTACTGTAGTTGTAGTACACAGGTTTGAAAGGTTAGTGAAAGTAGCAATACCACTGCGTAGAAATATTATATATAGGCAGAGCAGAACAGCTTGTGAATTGTGAGTTATTCAGGGTCATTTTTTATCTGATCACATTTTGTATCATGAATCTGAATCCACAAAGAAGCTAAAGCTGCGAAGTAAGCATTAGTATAAAGAAGCAGCTGAGTATATGTACTTCATTTCTTTCCACCACTGTAGGGGTGAGATATTGAGATGTCGTCGTGTTACCCTGCACCCACTAACCGACTTCTTCCGGCGCTGGTGTTCCAGTAAACGCCTCCACACGCTGGCCGGCTGCCCTGTGATTTCACTTTCACCCTGACAGCTGATCGGGGTGTGTGTGTGTGTGTGTGTGAAAAGCCAACGAACCTATTTAAAAGGCTGACTGGCGACTGAATGAGCATCTTTACCAGCCTTGATATCATTTAGTGTTATTTCCATTATGTATTTGCTGCATGTGAAGTGTCTCCTCCCAAATTATGTTCCCACCTGAGAAATACTCAGAGGGGAGCAGGAATGCCTGTACTCAAACACAGCTCAGTACTAGTTGCACAAGTGTGAAGCTCGAGAAGTCGCAGGATTCATCCTCTGAGGAACATGAATGTATCGTATTATAATGTAAGAGCCAGAGAGGCGGGCCAGGCGACAGACAGGCATTACGCCACGACGGCTGAACGGTATGAACAGAGCAGAAAAAAAAACACACACACAAACTCCAGCCACTGTGTTTGAAACCCACGAGAGCTTCTGACTGCATATCATGTCATTATCTCTGACATTTCGTTTCTGGACAGCTTCCCCCGCCACCAAACCACAGACAGACAGGAACCCCGTGAGAACTCGTGCGGAGCCACACGACGCTTCGGCAGCGTTTGTGAAATAAAGCGGGAGCGTCATGAGAAACGTCTGTTTTAAGCTGCTGAAAGAAGCAAGATTTTTGAGGCGCTCAGCGTTTAATTAATGCCAAACAGAAGAACACTGCGAACTAACGCTGAGGGGAAAAGCGGTTGTTTATCTCTTTGCTATGATGCAGCAGTGAAAATTTTTCTTTTCATTCTTTACCTTCATTTATCGAGAAGGAGAAGAAACAAGTAAACGTCAGCTGTAAGCAGCGCGCAACACTCGGACCTCTCCGACGCGTCGTTTTCCGGGAGGTAGGCCGCGTCGGCGTTACTGGAGCGTGCCAACGCGCCTCGGCATCGGTTTCAAAATGCGCTGATGGGAGAAACCACATCAGTGTCGGCGACGGCAGGCTGCTCTCATTGGAAATATTAAAACGGCTGTTGCAGCCAGATGAGACGCAAACGCTGAGGGGCGGCGGCGGCTCGTTCGGGGGCCGCGGTCGCGGTATTTCAGCTGGAGTCGACAAAATGTGAGACGGTAATGTGGCCGGAACGTGTCCAGACGAGACGAGGCGAAAAAAAAAACTTTTTAAAAGTGCTCACTGAAATACGGATTCAGCTTCTTCGTCATACAGTTGTTCACCGCTCATTATTTTATCATGTGCCTTGCATTTTTTTTAAACAGTGTTTTTCTGAACTTTCCCGACATTTCCGGCAGAATCAGCTCAGTCCACGTGCAATAACATTACTTTCAACAAAACGCAGAGAAGGCCTCGCTGTTTGTCTGTATTGACTTTGGCTGACGCGCTACTGCTGAGCGAGGGAATCCTCCAACCGACGCAGCAGCCACATTACAGGAGCTGCGGCCAAAGTGTTTGACCACAGCGCCCTCTTGTGGCGCCGAACTGCACCGGCTGTAACGCAACTTAAAACAGCGCTGGCATGGTTAATGTGATCTATGATCTGTCAGTGACTGTTAGAGGCTGAAAATTGCCCTAAACTCAACACATTCGCGATGATGTTGTATGATTTCGTCAACTGATGTCTCAAGGTCATGACTGAACTTTCTACTTTTCAGCCAACGTGAACATGTAGAGAGACGATGCCGAGGGAGATTATGTGATACAGCTGAAAGCTCCAGGGCAGCTACTAAATGGACCTTGCGGTGAAACGGTTCATATTTAAATACGGCTGGTAATCAGACGCAGTTAGGGCTTTATTAGAAGATGATGTTCTCCCCCAGTGACGATGTCAAAAACTATGAAAATTCATTTTTACTGGATGACACAAAAACCACCGCAGTGTCGTGTGAATTCACTCTGCTGTCTTATTAGTCTTCATTTTTTAAAAAAATCTAATCCTGGTGCTTTATATTAAAACAGGAACGAAAGGAAATAAAGACGCCTGCACACACACACACACACACACACTGCAGTGTGTACTCACGTGGAGCTGCGTGTTGTTGTTGTTGAGCTGGTCCTGACTGACGGGCGACGTCGCAGGGTGACAGTCCAGCGACACTCTGTCCCGACACGTCGCGTGACACGTGTATTTACAACCTGCGGAGAAAGGAAACGGTGATCGCATGCATTTTTTAAAAAAGAGAGCTGATGACAGGGCAGGCTCAGGGGTGACTGCTCAGAGAAGAGACGTGCAGAGATACGCTTGCAGGCCGCGGCGTCGATATCAAGAGGGCATTTGCATGTGCGTGACAGACGCAGCGCGGCCGGCCGAGCGCAGGCTTTTCCAACAACATGCAAAACTTGACCCTTGTTACCCCTTTGGGTTTCGACCTGTGTTCTTCACATTAAAAGGCCATTAAAGAGGTTTTGTATGAAGACGGAGTTGTGTAGGAAACACCAGCGTGATATATTTTGGATGGAGGAGTCATTAAAGCCTAGCAACTGCTGTAACTGCTGAACGAAAAGTGAAAAGTGCATCATGGGACTTGCGGCCTGAATATCAACATGAATTTTCTTACAAATGACCGACAACAACACAATGAATGAAATCTGATGGAAAGAAATTAAGAAGTGATGAGTCACATTTTCATGCCTGTACACACGGGAAAATAAGTAATCAGAAATATTCCCCTCGTGATGTCCGCACCAATCACTTTTCAATAACAAAATATGTGACTAACAGTTACTCTACTGACAATAAATGAATCAGATATCAGCTTTTCTTAATAGTAGATGGGAGTTTTAGCTTCTTTCCTCTGTTTAATTATAACGGCAAAGTGAATATTTTCAGCGTTTGTGAACATTTGAAGATGTCTTGATGGAGAAAAAAGTTTAATTTAATTATAAAATATAAGATTTAATCAGAAAAAAATAACCGAGGGATTACTCAGCAGAGTATGAGAATGAGCCCTCAGCTGAGGGTTCACTCCTCTGAACATGTCACAGCATACTGGTTAGGTGAGCTTTTTGTCAATGATGTCCACCCCTAGTTCATCAGTGCTAACTTCTGTTCAGGTATCAGACCAAAGAACAAAGTGTCTGTCATACCCTCTTTCTCTCACACTCACACTCACACTCACACACACAAACCGGAGAAGACTGGCAATGATCCAGCAACACCATTAACGACTGAAATAACTTTGCCGGGGAAGTGGCAGGAAGCTTTTTCGCCCACTTCCCCTCGACAAACAAGCGCACGCCGGACGCTGCCGCCGCTACACGGACCGCGCTCCTACCTGTCGACCTCCTCCTCACGTGCTGTCCGACTTTGTCCGACAGTTTGCACATGGCTGCTCCCATCTCCCATTTTCATCACGCGTACGCACACCAGCTCGGTACCGTCTATCCGCTACGTCGTCTCATCTTCTCCACACACGCGCACGCACTCGCATTCTGTGTCTCCTCTCTCTCTCTCTCTCTCTCTGCAGCCTCGTTCAGTGTCTCTCGGCCGCCCTCTTCTCTTTGTTCGGTCTCTGACAGACTTCAGATGCTGATTTGCGTAGCCACCATTATATGTGTGTGTGTGTGTGTGTTGTTGTGCTGAGTGGGTGATTTAACAGTCAAATGGAGGCCACAGTGTGATGGACACACAGACAGGAGAGGACGGGGGGGAGGGAAGGGGGTGAGGGGGGAGGACTGCTGACTCAGTCATCTACAATCACTCTCTCCTCTCTTTGCGCACTAACGTAGCTTGTTGTGACTACTGGTGTGTGTGTGTGTGTGTGTGTGTGCGTCCGTCCAGTTTCCTGCTTTCCCTCTCTCTCTCTCCGTTCATGCGTCCACCCTGTCATCCATTTGTATCCCTTCGGACAATGACGCTGATCCACAGAGGAAACACTCACCCGTCCATTCATGTGTCCACAACACGACACGCTGCTGTGGTCAGGGTTCGGTACCGCGCACATTTGAGTCGATGTCGGTACCCATACCTGGAATTCAGTACTGTATATATATACATATATAGTATATATACTGCATTTGTATTGGGGGGGGACTATTCTTAGAATTTGACTCTAAGCACAGACTGTTAAAATCCATCATTAAAAGTTAGAAAGGGGAAATATTACACACACACACACACGCAGCAGTTAAACTGTTACAGTAGAGCTGCTCTCCGTAAGGCGTTTTGTGCGACTTTGAGTTGTGTGGCCGTGGCACATGTAGTTTTGCCCTCGGGACCTCCCGTACTCGGTGTGGACGAGCTAGTTGAGGGGTGGGCGACTCGTCTGCTCGGTGTTTATTTCGTCTGTCAGTTTGACCAGCCGCTACTGGTGCCCGGTCACCTGTACCTGCTCATACTCAGACGTGCCGTGCAGCGGAGAAAGGAAGAAGAATCTCGTGAAAACCCAAACATTCATTTATAATAAAACAAACAATAGGGGACAGAAAGAAAAAAAGAAAACAAACCTTTCAAATGTCAAGCTGTCAAAGCTTCAGAAGATTATCACAGATTATCATAAGAAGAAGAGTGAATGATGATCATTAGCAACAGACATTCTTAAAATATTTTTTTTAAATATCACACAATCTACTGTATTTATTGATAATTATCCAGTATATGGTATTGATAATCATTTGGGAAACAACAGTAGCTAATAAAATGAATTCAGTCTGAGGCTCTTATTGTGAAACTCCAGCGTGTTCGGCATGAGCTCAGCTCCGAGGTCAAAGGTCAGAAACCACAGACTGGAGAGTCTTTACTCCTCTGTGCGAAATATTCTTTAGGCTGAGGTGTCTAATCAGCTGTGTGTGTGTGTGTGTGTGTGTGTGTGTGTGTGTGTGTGTGTGTGTGTGTGTGTGTGTGTGCAGAGAGAGAGAGAGAGAACAATGAGGCTCCAGCCCCTCTTAACACTCATCTGCCAAAACACCCCCACCCCACCCCACACACACACGCAGCTGACTCACAGCTCTGCAAACAGTGCTAAAACGCACAGTTGGGGGACACATGATGTCAGAGGTCAGGCTCATCCGGTGCACAGCAGCCTCTCAGGCAGCAGGGGGCAGTGTCTCGCACAAATACACCAGAACGTTCCTACTCTCTATTATATTTAATCTAAACTACTTAACTAACTTAATAAAGTTCCTGTTTGAAAAATAGCTTTGTATTTTTCTCTGTTGGATTATGACAAGCATTACATTTTCAGCTACGCCCGGACTCTATGATGAATAAGTTTTTTTTTTTGTGGCGAGTTCAGCTCCTGATCTTTGGCTCATGAGCAAGAGCAGAGGGGGAAAGAATCAGCGCTGGATTATAAAACAGTGCTGGAACAGTTTCATGAGAGCCAATCCAACAACGAATTCAGCGCCTAAAGGAAATCCATCCACCAGCTTCACTCAGCTACCGATTATTATCGCTACTGTTCAATCTGCCAATTATTTTCTCAGCGCTCGCTGCGAAATATGACAAAGAAAATCGTCACATCTGAGAAGCCGTTGAGCGTTTGTCGATCAATCAGTTACCAGAAGGCTTTGTTGATTGATCGTCTGTCCTGTGATGATTATACAGTATGTGTAACATGATTCAAATTAAAGCACGTCTCACTGTGGACACACGAGCAAAAAATGACATTTCACGACAGTTTGAAATACGCATAAAGAAAAGCTGCGTATTCTTAGCTGCACGTGCCTGTACAGTAATGAGGAGACAGAGACAGGTGTGTGTGTGTGTGTGTGTGTGTGTGTGTGCGTCTGCGTGTGCGCGCCGAATACAGCAGCCACCTGTTGTGGTCTCGTCTGGGCTCGTGCTCAGGTGATTTATCATGTAATCAAAGCTGAGCTGGTCACAGTGAGAAGAATGAAGCCGCTGTCATATTACCACAACACACGCGCACACAGGCACCCACACACACACACACAGAGACACACACAGACACACACACTGTCTGACACCGGACAACCTGGATAAAACTCACGCCTTTAGTTATTTTCACTGAATGAAACTTACATTTCCTAAAGGAGCGGGGCGGTTTAAAGCCATTTCGAGCCGATCCTTTCAACATTTTGTTCCTCCACTTGATATTTTTGACACTTGTTGGTCTCAGTTTACAGTAAACTGAGTTTACTTCTGGTGAAAACATTTCCACTGAAAGAAAGCGAGACGGGACCTGGAAAGAAAATCTCCGGGCGGACGACCGGCCAGCATCTCTCTCCGCGTGATTAAAAAACAGATCGGCCCCGGCTGGACCGTCACGTCGAGCGACGACGCGCTTGAGACTCACCAGAGTTCCTCCACAGCAGACCGACTTCCACGCGTCCATAGAGCGTCTCATCACTTTTGGAAAGCGATAGAAAAATCCAGACACTCTCCTCAGAGTTTTACCAAAGTTTCTGGCAAAGCCCATTGCTCACACACACACACACACACACTGTCTCAGCTCCCACAGAATCCAGATTTGATGTAAATCCACATTTAATCTGTTTTAGAGCCACAAATTCAGCAAAATCCTCCTCCACTGTCATCCATGCTGTTCCTCTGTGTGTGTGTGTGTCTGCTTAGGTCCACACTGGCCCCTCCCCTCACAGGCACAGACCCCCCATTTGTGTCTGTGCACAAAGTGTGTGTGTGTGTGTGCGTGTGTCATTAGCTGCCACGGGTTGAGTGTGTCTTGTCTCTTGTGGAACCAAACTGCCACAGCGACTGAGCAAACAAGGGGACGACAGCTGACACACACACACACACACACACACACACACACACACGAGTTGGTCTTACTGTAGCTGTGAGGACACCTAACCTCAACCATCACAACTGAATGCCCGACTCCTAAAAAGAAAATCAAACCAAAAAACCCTCTAAATTAGACCCGACTCTGACCTAAAGCCAAGTGACAACCTGCGAACGAGGGACCGGACAAAATGTCCCCACCACCACGGTCTTGACCGACGGTTTGTCCACACGCACGGGCCGACTCCACTTTTTAGACGAGCAGCCTCAGTATTTCTCACACCGGTTCAAAATGAGCCTCGCTCCTCTGTGACAGTCAGCACCAGCGGTCTGCACCGGTTTGTCCACGGGAGCGACAAAGAGAGACGGACACGGAGAGACAGGTTGTAACTCGAGCAGGTTTGGTTGCATATTAAGCATAAATACAAACCCACTTTATTTTTACTTCAGCTATCATCTTCTATCATACAGACCCATGTGTATATATTTTATTTTGTTCCTCACTCGCCACGCTGCCTTGTTTGTCGGGTCTGCGACTGTGTTTGACTAGAAACTGATCCATTTTTAGCTGGGATGACTGGGAGGAGATGCGCTTGATGAATAGTCACAAAACCACAAGTTGCCCAGCGTGGACAGAACGCGACTAGAAGGCGAAATTAGAGCACGAGAAGACAAGTGCGTGTGATGCAGAGGCTGCCGGGGAGACAGAGGAGGCGCTTTAACGCCCCCTACACAAAACTCACTGCGTGCGGTGCAACACTACACCCTGTCGCACAAAGAGCTCCTGCTCTCCCTGACGGGTTCCTATTACTTCCCCTCGCGAACAGAGAGAGACAAAGGGCGAGAGACCCGGGGTGAGAGACAGAGAGAGAGAGGGAGAGAGAGTGTACTTTCAGGAACTGTCCGAGTCTCATGTGACCCACTTAAGATGCAAGCGGAAACGCGCGCACACACACACACACACACACCACAGGCCTATTAAAACATTAACTTAATGCAACGATCATCTGGTTTTCTCAACCCACTGTCCACTCAAACTACCAAATTACACTATATAGACGTTATACGACAAAGAAATTCAATTTTAAAATGCCGGAAAATGAAGCCCAGTAAAAGCCGGAGCTTACTCAAACGTGACCACGAGGCCTTGATAAAGTGGACTAACATGAAAATACGACTGGCAGTCCAACTCGTGCTCGGAGGAGCCTGTTCGTTGTCTTTTCGAGACAAACGCTGCTCTCGCTCGGCCAGCTCACAAGTGACTGATTCCGCGTTAATGAGTGAACAGGTAAACGACCCGAAAGAGGCTCTGCTCGGAGAAACGGGGCATTCCACGCGCTGAACGGCTTTTTCGCCCTTTACAGCGGCGGCCGCTCGTCTGGTTGACCTTCACGGTCGAGCGCCGGGCCTTCGACGGGGGCTTCCTGAGCGGCAACCGCCCGCGGGAGCCGAGTCCGTCGGGCCTGCTGGTAGAACTGACGGGAAACACAGAGCTCATTGTGCGGGCTTGATGTCTGTAAACATAACGAGGTTAAAAGGCTAAATGGATGCAGCCGCAGTCTGAGGACAGTTTGTTTTGTATCCGGCGACTCTCGGTGCCTATAGGCTCTAAAGCTACAGTAGATGGCACTGATGTTGAAAAACAGATCGGGTCAACCGAGGCTGTCGTTTTGCACATTCATTGTGGAACAGATCTTCCTGTTGGCCTTAGGGATCCTGGGATTAAATCCAAGTGCACGCCTAAATTGTACTCGTCAGGCACGTAGAGAATTACAGAGCGAAATTACAAGACTCATCGTCACAATGAAGCGCTGTACTTTCGAAGACAACAAAACAATCAGTGACCTCTGGATAACTTTGCACTCGGGGAGGAATTGACAGCTGGCAGGAAGCCATGTTTTGTACTTTTAACAGCCAGACAAACATTTAATGATGGCGCTACTGTTCAACATGTATTCCCAGGCACGATTCCATTCTGGCTGCTGGTTTTGTTTCATCCACCTTCGTTAACACAGCAGTTACAACCAGCTGGAAGCTTCTTATTGTCCTCAACTAGCAAATGTTTGGGAAAGTGAAAGTGGTGATACAGTATGTCTTTCAGAATCTGATAGACAGCCCAGACTAGCTATTCTAATGTATTCTAATAATTCTAATTCTAATTCTAATCTAATCTGAATGTTTACAATGTTACCAATTGGGACACTGAATTTTGTCTTTTCATCTTCAGGCGTTCCACCAAGAATATGTTTGAGCGTGTCTCTTTTTTTCCTCATATGCTCCACCTTTGCCCCAGTTACGAGAGAAATCATTCGGCCGAGATTGCGACTTGTGATAAAAAAAGAAGGAAATATTCATGAAATGTGTCGTGAGTTAAGCGTACGTCACAAAGTCGGCAAACTGTCTCAGTCATGTGAGTTAAATGCCATCGAAAGCCAGCTAACTGAAGCTAGCTGTCATCAGCAGCAAAACACTCATGTTACTGAACTGAGCAAGGTTGTATTTTTCTGTTGCCTAGCTTTGAGTCATGTGTCAATCAATTGCTGGTTCCACCGTCTTAAAATATTTTTGCCACGAGGAAATACTGAAACCACATTTAAAGCTGCACGAGGAAACTGCAGGATGAAACAAGCAAACACGGGCTGGCGGGAGGAGGCGACGGGAAAAAGAGCTAAATATTCAAAAGCGAATATTCAAAACCCTCTGAGCTTCTTCTCCATTGCAACACAAACAAACGCACCACGGCAGCCAGGTTAGGGCCACGCCACAAGAGGAAGAAGAGCCCTCTGCTGTAGCTTCCGACTTCTATTGTTCGCCGGACAGAAGTGGATGAGGAGGGACGTCCAGAGTTTGTACTGGGAGACGCCGAGCCTCGCTTCCTGCGAGGCCTGGACCGGTCCGTCTGCATTACAGACTGCATTCCTGTTTCGGAGCGTTTCATAGCCCTACCTATTTATGTCATGGACAGCATGGTCTTTACTCCATGCCATGAGGCTGCTACCTACAAATATATAGGAGCCTGTTAATAATTCAAATGCTTTAATAGTGTCCTTAAAAGTCCACTATGACCTCACTCAGACCAGATTGACTTATTCAGGATCATAATGTACAAAATAGTAGCTTATTTTATCGGATTCATCTGACCAACAGCCCAAAATATTCAATTTTTAAACAGATAAATCAGAAAAAATATATTATGATAATAATAATATATCAATATCAATCAATCAATAATAATATCAAAAGAGAAAATTTCTGTTGACAGATTTATCAATTCATCGACTAATTGTTTCAGCACTAAGGGACGATTAATAAAAGAGAATTATTAAATAAAAGAAATATACGGAGGATTTAATGGATGTATTCTCTTCCAAGGTCATAGCTTCTAGGTTCTAAATAATTTGTGTGAGCATTAAAAAAAAAATCACAAAGACGAAGTTACTGTTGTGATCTGGTACAAGGCGTACTGGTACAGCATGTCGTTCAGCTGGAGAATACCGAACTAGTGAAAATCAGTGCTATATGCCTCACATATATCATTGACGATGCTTACTGATTGGAGATTTTTGTAAAAATTATCAGCTGTCTATGATCTAAGTCTAAAAACTAAGGAAATTTATTTTGGGGCTCCGCATGGTTGGGAGTTCACCCCACCCCGCTCCCCATCATCATCAACAGCACACTCACCCGTACAGGTGAGACCATGGTGGAGGATGTACTCGCAGCACGCATCGCACCAGGTGTCCTCCCCTCCGGGCTCGAAGGTGTGCCCCTCCCCGGACTCCTCCTTCACCCTGGGGTCCCTCTCCCCGGGGGAGAAGATGGTCCTCACGTCGGGGGGTCGAAACCCCTTCTTCCTGCTCCGCGGATGTCCGCCTCCGTGACCCTCCACGCCGCTCCCAGAAGCCTCCGCCTCGCCGTTTCTCCTCTCGGGGCTCGGTAAAGCGTCCGCCTGTGGTTTCACCTCCGGCTGCCCTCTCTCGCCCCAAGCCGCCTCCAGGCTCTCCAGACTGGCCGGCTGAGGAGACGGATGCCGCCGGACAGCTCTCACCACCACAGCGCCCTTGTTTGCCTTGGAGATCCGCATCTTGGCGCCCTGCGGCGCCCACGTCGCCTCCGGTGTTCGGCTGGGTGCAGCCGGGAAACTGTGGACGTGAACGGCCTGCACGGTTAACGGAGAGTCGTCCGTGAGCGAGGAGCGCGTGGGGACGTATTTTCTGCCCTGGTGCACGACGTTAAACATTACGCACGCTCTTCACAGTCTGCCGGCTGACGGCTCTGTGAAAGCGTGTTTCACAGAGACGGACAGGTGAGACGTCATTGTTGCGATGAGTCGCGTTTGTCGTCGGGTGAGCAGGTCGAGGCGGTCCGAGCCGCGAGGGGGACGGGTTGGACGTCATTTTCGCTGGGAGATATTAAAAGGGGCTGCCCGAGACGCTCCAGAGACGACTACGTTCCACACTCTTTTTTTTTTAAATGCAAATTTTTCAGTTTCCGTAATCGTCAATTACGTTTACACTCAGGCACGATATATATGACACTCCGAAATCAAGGAGGTTTTTTTTAAATTCGGCAACGCACAATAATAAAATTTGACCTTTTATATTGCGTCGCCTGTTGCCTCCTTTGCCGATATTTACAATGTGAAGAAACATGAAATAATACAAAAATAGAGAGGGGGAACCCTGTATAATAAAAACTTAAAACCAAATGAATGATTTATCAAATTTTGATTGGGGTTGCACAAGTGGCAACCCACTGTGACGTCACCAATTGGTTCGCGAACTGCCGTTTTGAGGCCCCCCGCCATCTTTCTTTAAATCATATAATACCATATTTGGATGACAGGGTGGAAATGGTGCGGAACCGAGCTTACTGTGCTTTGACTGAACACTTCGAAATCTGTAGTTAATACAAGTTGCCAGTTCCGGCGGTGCCGGGAACCGGTAGAATAGCAAAAACTCTAAACTGTCAGTAAAGCTAGCACTAGCTAACTAGCTTGGCTAGCAAAACTCATTTGTAATTCACGTTGACTGTAATATAGTTAAAAAAATAAAATGTACTTCCCGTAAAAACTGAGCCTCCACTATACCATACCTATAAGCGAACGCCTACCTGGATATTTTCGGACAAACAAATATTATAACTAACTTTCCTGAATAGAAAATACACAGTGAACGCTCGCAGGAGGCCTCTGTCCTTACATGAGTGGCAGGTGTCAATCACGCAGTAGCCGCACCCGAAACGTACCCTTAGTTACCGTCTTTTTCCCCCTCTAAATCAGAACATAGTTTACTAAATGAACAACATGTTGCATTGAGGAAGACGTGAAACGAGCGACCGAGACGATAAACTCATATTTAGCTGCTTAATGAAGTAATAAATCCAGTAATACGTTTTTTGATCTATGGCTGGCAACCACGAGTTACAATTCCTCGTTTGACCACAGGGTGGCGCAGTTTTCTCCTGACCTCGTTCCTTCAGCAAAATCAGGTCTCAGCAGTTAATAGAAAAAAAACGAAAAAGCAAACGTTATAATAAACATTATTAATTCATACATGCATCCTACACGGACAATACATTTAATAATTATTAGTTATTAGTTAAATAAACAGATATAATGGCAGCAAATACAGCCTAGTTTTAGTCATTATTTTTTATATTTAGGAAAATCAACAAATTCCATAAAGCACACAGACTTATCTGCAATTCATCAATTCATAATGATTTTAAAAGGGAAATCCATCACCAGCCACCATCAACAATTACAGTGAAGCAATGTGGTGCATCCCTCAACACATCAATGTTATCCCCTTTATTTTTATGAAAAAGTGCAAGTGCTCAACAATACTTTATTTTATTATTAAGAAATAGGTATTTTCTAGTCTACTACAACACTACAAAAACAACAAATTGATTTTCCAGCTACATATCCCTGAAAAACAGAAAAGCTATGGTTTTTAAATGGTTGCACAATCACATTAAAGCAGTGCAGTGCAGTTTCCCTTGTGGCTCAGGGTTAGACTTTAAGAAATTGAAGATAAAATTATTAATGGAAAGAAATACATATTTTAACAGCTTTTCCGCTGCAGACGTGTTATGGCTTGCATGTAAACAGATTTGGCAGAACACAAGTATAAAGTGCCCCCATGTAGTTCCTTGTATTAGATGTAAAAGCATTTCAAAGTGTCCATAATGTCTCAGCAGGTTGTGATTGGTCACTAATGCTCCTCCCTTCAAGTAACCTGAAAGGAACTGGTTTGTGGTCACAGCTTCTGAAGGTCCAGTGGGGTGGTTTTCAGTGAGGGGGGGGGGCTGCAGGACAGGCTGTTGAACCAGGGTACCGCTTCTCTCCATTCACTGGGTATCATCATCATCATCATCATCATTATGCTCAATGGTAGCGTTCTGCACAGATGAACAAGAGGAAAATATTCAAGTCACTTTAAAGGTTTACAGGTCAAACGTGTTTTTAAGGCATCAAGAAGGTGAGGGTGTTTCACGTACGGGTCCGCCCTGCTGCTGCACCCACGATGGGTAGTATTCATTCAGGTATCTGGCCCCGTAGCCCAGCAGTCGGCTCATGGGCAGCGTGTCCATAGCTGACAGACGACACGTGGCCTGTCAGCGAAAAACGTATTTCAATGTCAGCAAGTCGATAACGCAAATGTTGATTCTCCCCGTTGTATGTTAAGAGAAACATAAAAGAAGCATGCAGCAACCCCCCCCGTGAGCATTCGTCACGTAACATCACCGTGAACTTGCTCCTTACCTCACAGGCCACAGCGATCTCGGTTTTGGGTGAGGAGCGTGGCCCCAGAGCATCGGAGTCGAAGGGCCCCAGGCCTAGCCTCGTGAGGAGCGTTGTGATTATCTTCTTGAAAAAACTGTAGTCACAGAAAAGCTCTTTGGCTATTGCCAGGTTTTTCAGCTCCTGGTGGAGACGAGAAAAGTTTAAAAACCTTTTTTAATTTGCAGGTAACCACAGAAAAACATTATTAACACTGGCCCCATTTCACACCTGAAGATATATGTTTTTCAAAGGAAGAACAAATTTTACAAAAACTATATTTTAGAGCAGACATGTGGCCCCAAAACTGACTTCACTAATGCAGCTCTTGTCAGATAATTATCAGTTGTACGAAGCTGTAAAAAGGATATCTGACTGTAAACTCTAGACCTGCCAGTAATGGGCGTGTTGGACAGGAAAAGTCTCTTGTGTGTGTGTAAGAAACAGCGTGACATTATGTGAACTGATAACAAAGTACGACGACTTCCAAAAATGAGAATGATCAAAGAAGCGTGAAGGACGTTTATGTGTCTCTTACCCTCTCGTTCAGTCTGTCTCCACTCTCCCTCAGCAGCAGGCCAATCATCCTCTCCACGTCATCTACACAACAGAGCAAGGGATTATCAATCACGCTGCGATGCAGTGGCACTGTCATAGTTTCTTCCCTTCTCTTTTCATCTCTTCTTCTCCTGGGTCATCGAAATACGACGACCGTCACTGCGACATGCGAAACTCACCGTCTGGTGAGTCAGCCTCTAACTCTGGAGGAGTGAACTGGATGTCATCAGCAATCCTCATGAGCCAGCTTGCAACATCTCCATAATAATCCTTTTCTTCCTTCGCTGAACGAAATGATGAAAACACAGATAAAAAGTTTAGAGGCAAAAAAAAAAGGGTGTTACGAGGAAGGAATACCGCAGCGATCCAGACTTGTCTTAGACAGGTTTGCCAAAACAATGTCTTATGATCCTGAAAGAAAATTCCACATGATGATGATCTTTCAATCTGACATCATGAGACCTGTGTCACAACAAATTCTAAAAGCACAAGTTGACTTCGAGAGTTTTTACGACTTACTGTGAAGTGACGAAAAATGAGTCGCATCTTTCACATATGGATCATGTTTGTTTTTATGGATAAAATGAGCTTGGAAAAGTGATTTCTGAAATTTATTCCCACCATTTCATACTTTAAACCAGTACATCGAGTGTTATAAACACAAGAAGGGGCTTTACTGCATGCAATATTGTCTTGATACTAACCAGGTATAAAATTACCACATCTGTCGCTGACGTCGCCTTGCGTTTCTGGTGGATCTTCACCTTTTGCCTGAGGTTTGATACAGAACAATCGGCTCCATCCCTCTTCTTCTTCTTCTTCTTCTTCTTCTTCTCATTCTTCTCTGACGTTTCTGTTTCTGTCTTGGCCGGCGTCTTCTTTATGTCCGTGTTACCGTTCAGCGCAGCCGGCCTGTCCCGTGCCGGTGACTCAGCCCCCCTTTCCAACCATCTCCTCTGTGCATAGGCCATGAGGAGTCTGAACTCCTCCAGGTTCTCTACGTTGTCTGTGTCTGAGGTAGATGTACGATCGCCATCCATTTGATCTTTGGCGTCCTTGTGGCTGACGAAGGGGTCGTGGATTTCTATTTGCCCGTTTGCCATTTTGGTTATCCTTTGATAAAACAAAAAATTTTAAAAATCAGCATTGAAATAAAAAGTGGAAACTCAAAGCCAATAATCTATGTACATTTTTTGCTTGATAAATACTAATAAACAATTTAAAAAATACCCATCACATCTTCCCACAGCTCCAGAGGATGACACCAAATCACCTGATTGTTCAAGGCTTGATCAAAATTGCCAAATAATAATAATAATAATAATAATAATAATAATAATAATAAGGTCAATAATTGTAAACATGATATAAATTTAAAAAGCAGCAAATCCTCACATTTGAGGAACAAGAGAGGGTTGCACTTCTTGCTTTATAAATGACTTAGATCGTCCAAAATAAGTTTTAACAAATTAAAAAGATTAATTTTGTTAGTTTTATGTTAAATTTAAGTGGATTTTTGTTATTATTTCTGGCCATTCCTTTTGTCGCCCTCTGGTGTTGACTCGCGTGTGGGGAAAAAAAAAAGTTTTGGAAAGTTTCTGAAAGTCATGTCGAGGCATGGCACCTTGGGTTTTATGCTCTCAACACACACGAAATGCAGCAGGACGTCTGAGATCGTTTCATCGTTTAACAGCGGCGGTCGCTGCCCAGGTTTGCGTTAGAAATCTATTACAGCTTAGGAACACGATTCGAAACTGCGGGTTTTGTTTTAAAATAGGTCAGTTAAACATTCGTTCGCTGTACTAGTGCTAAAATTGCTTTAACACTTTTAAGAAATATTTTGAGTCTTATCATTTAAAGTGAAAATTATTTAAAAGAAATAAACGACATTACTTACAGTCCTGACTGTCGAAAGAGGTCGAAATTACAGTAAAGTATCAGGACGGGGCGACCACTTCCACGATCGCTGTTAACTACTTCCCTTTCAGCTGATCGCTGGTTTAAACCAAGCGTGCGCCATGACGTCACGGTGCTTTCAATTTGGATTCACGCCCATTTATAACTGAAAGTGGAACTGGCATAATGTTGAACAACAGTGACAAAGCAACTAAAAGATGATTTTGTAACCATTATTTATTTTAATATGACAAACGGTTACCAAACAAATGTTGCAGCTGTGCAGACCGGCATGCCTCTCAGTTTTACTGTATATGCATTTGTGTGTGTGTGTGTGTGTGTGTGTGTGTGTGTGTGTGTGTGTGTGTGTGTGTGTGTGTGTGTGTGTGTGTTTTTCCCTCCCATTTCCTGTAAAGCGAGGACATGGAAACTTCTGTCTCAGCAGAAGATTCTAGAATGTCCGGTAGATACAACCTATCCAGTGTCTAATTGGCTGGTTGTTTGTTTGGTGGTTTTTTGTTGTTTGTTTTGTGGCCACTGGCTGTGGTGGCCAGGAGATACACTGAGATCATGAGAAAGTTGCTCATTGACATGTCATGTTTTGACATTTCACACTCCAGTGTCAAATATAGAAACAAAAAAATAGAGCAATAAACCAGACCTGACACTTGCCAATAAGGAAACAGAGTAAAGTTTGGAGCCTCACATTTTTGTTTTTGCTTTCACCTATGCCACAAAATCACCAAAACAACAAGACAACAGGACAACAGGAAATAAAAAATATATATATTTTGGCACCGGTCATTTATTCTTCTAACTTTTCTTTTTGTTTTTTCTTGTTAATTTCTGTCTTCATGCCTGTAAATGTTATTCAATTCAGTCTTCATTTTTTCAATTTTAAAAAAAAAATCATATCCATTTTTACATGCGGAAACTGGCTTCCATATAACCCTGTAAACCTGCATCATTGTGAACAAAAAGTCCTTAAAATGCTCAGAAAAGGAAAAGACCTGGAAGGGAGTGACTGAAAACTCATGAGGAGCTGCCACGGGCCTTTCCTTTGAGGAAACCCCCAGCTCTGCCTCAGGGCTGGGTGTTGGATTTTACTGCTGCTTGCGAAATATCTCAGTCATGTGTTTTTAACCTCTCCTGCTCCATTCATATATAGACTTTAGCCCACTGTTTGTTGGACAAATGGAAACAACAATGATTAATAGAAGTGAGCTGTAAAGTCTGTGGACACCGGAGACAAGGAATATTACTCATATTTTAAGAAACCCATCGATATCTAAGTACTTGGCTTGTAATAAAATTTAAGGCATCACAGCCAAACTGATCCAGAGCCTTTTTAAAAACAAAGATAGTGCAGATTTTTACCCCATAACACAGTGTGACTGAGATTTAAATTTTTCTGTTTGCTGAACATAGTACATGAAATTGACTACGGTGATTTACAGGCCTCAAATCTATATTTATGTAGAACATGTTCATATCCAGGTCACTTTTTGTGCAAACATCCCATGGTAAAATACTTTACTACTTTGATTGACCAGAAAGTCCAAACTGATTAAAAATCTCTGCATTGTATTTCCCTAAATTTTAATTAATAGTCAAAACTATGACAGAAATAGTCAAAACCATGTGACCGTAACTATGTGTGATATGTATATGGCACTGACCTGTAGTAAAATGTTAATTCAGTTTGATCATTATACTTGTGCAAAATTGTCATTTAAATATAATTTTCATATTTTGAGCAAGTCCATGAAGGCACTGAAAAGTATTGAATGTTTCTATATGGACTTCCCCTGCATTTAAAATTGTCCCGCTTGACGTATGTAACCCCAGCCACTATTGTATTGTATTTCAACATTCAGGGTTTCCCACATTTGACATGTCCTTTTTACATGGAGAAGCAGATTCATGTTGAACTGATTCAACACAGAATCTGTTACAACAGAATTAAATCCTTTATTATAAATGTATTTTTGTTAATGACTGACTCCATTTGACCCCAACGCTCATTCTTCCTATAGATAATTAAAAACAAAAAGACAGATATTATGCATGAGTGGAGATTTTCAGGTGAACTGTGCCTTTGTCATATATGATAGTTTAATGTTTCCTTTCATGAATATTTTTTTATTAGCCATGGAAGCGTCCACCAGTTTGGTTCAAAGTGAAACATCTGAACGGCCACCGAACGGACTGCCGTGAATTTTTCACAGACATTTGCCTTCCCCAGGGATTGAATCCTGCCCAGGTTGGAGACCCCCAAACTTTCCCCTCCAGCGTCACTACGAGGCGGAATTTTGTGGGTTTTGAGGAGAAATATCTTAACAGTTCTTGGTATACTTTGTACATTTAATGTCTTATTGTGTTTGTACAGTTAACTACGTATACTGCATACGCTTGCATGTGAAATTTTTTTCATGTCGGTTGTTTTTGTTTGTGGTTTGTGGTGATGACGGTGGTTTCCTTCAACGTTAATTCAAATTACGAAATTATGTCAAGAGGCAACAAACCCGACAGGGTCACATCTTCTTTTAACAAGTTATGACAGTAAAACAACAAACTTCAAGTAATCCCATCAAAAAAATAAATAAATAAAAGCAATACAAAAGAAAAAAAACACCCACCACATGTCCAAACCTCAGAAGAAACTCAGGTATAAATCATTAAAAACTATAATAATTTAATAGTTTCAACAACAATAATGCCATTTACCAGAAAATAAACCAAAGGATGTAAGAAAATGCCATGCATGTCCAACGCTGATGAGAGACACAGTTTAATACAAAGTCATGTTTCTACTGAATAGAAAGAGCAATAAGAAGTCATTGTGTGTGTGTGTGTGTGTGTGTGTGTGTGTGTGTGTGCACGCCATTCCAAACAAGCTGATAGCTTTTCTCCTGTCTGTTGAATTGTCTCTGGACACTCGGAGGAAGGTCGCAGAGGTCAGATGTTGATGGCGGTAGCCATCGTAGAAGTCCTGCACAGTGAATACACAGCTGTGACCTTATAATAATATTGAGACAGAGCCAGACAGAGATGGTTTGCTGAAGAGTAACAAGAAGATCATAGCTTTATTTGGGGGGGGGGGTGTCTTCACTCAAAGTCCTCTTTCAACCCCAGCCCCATCTATTGGATTTTGGATTAAGAATTTTTCCTTTTGTATAAAAGGATGGTGCACGGTTAAGGAAACCGTGGTTTGTGACAGCTCTATCTTAAATAAAACATGTAATGATAAAGAAAAGAAACACCATTGAGACATAACACAAAAAGCCCACCTCTGACTGAAAGTGTGAATCTCTGCATCATCTGAAAGTTCCAACCAGATTCATGACACGTTGCTGCAGTTTATAAGCCAGACTTCTACAACGGCTATGCTTTGACATGTTCAACGTCCCCCAAACACTCGGGAAGGCAGTTCCTACTGTACATATCAGTTTTAGTTTACAATATCTAAAGAGGGTCGTTTAAAAGTTCAATGCATTGACATACATGCACACAAAAGAAAATAAATAAATAATAATAAAAAAAAATAAGACAATCATATACCCAACCAGCACTGAAGTAAAATTGCACATTCATTAGTCCTCGGTGCTAAAACGGTCGACTATGTCAAAACATTAATGTAATGTAAATGAATAATAGAGAAATGCAAAAAAAGACGTCAACTAATAATATTGCATTGAATATGGCTCAGAGGTTTTTTTTTTCTTCTTCTTGGATAATGCTGGCACACACACACACACACACACTCACACACTATTGTAACACAGCACAGTCTATGGTTATGTACACACTGCACAGAGAGCAGAGTGAAGTCTGTCGCAGATGTACTTGATGTCTCTTTTTAGATTTGATATGGAACGGGACATTATCACACGCATGCACGTGCGCGCGCCGCATGTGAAAATCCTCGTCAGGTCGGGTCAGGAGTACCAGATGCACACAATCCCGCTGTGAAAGGTAAATGATGATGCTCTAAAAATCCCCTTTTTTCCCCCCCCAAACGCAGTCTGGTCCATCCTCCAAAATCAAGTGGCTGCGCTGGCTTTCTAAAAACACCTACGGCAGGATTTATGGTTGATTAATGTGCCGGTTTTAAGCCTTAGTGGGCTGATAATGGTCCTCTGGTCCAAGTCTGGTCCAGTCAAACAAAAAACTTGCTTGGTTACAGCATTATGACTGCATTTAAAGTCCCATGACACTGTCAACTGGGGCGGCAACCAAAAGATTATTTTCACGACCAACTGGTGAATTGACTCTTCGCTAAATGAATCGATTAATTGTTTGTTGAAAGCGTTTAAAGCCGCCGTTAGGGTTAGTAAATGTGGTTGTGATTTACTGCCTTGTGTCTGAATCCATATTGGAAAAGAGACGCACAGCAGTAAAAAGTAAACACCAAAACACCAAGATACAGTAACACAGAAATCTGTCTATGTATGTAAAGGTATGGTGAAGTCTCATTGTCTATAATCTGGCGTGAGAGAGAGAGAGAGAGAGAAAAAAAAAATCAAAGAATGTAACAGAGGCCGGGACTCGGTTATGACGCCACATCAGTGCAATGTCTTTGGCACACAGGTTTGATGGGGGTGAACACATAAACCTTTACTATTTCTATCAGTTCTGAATGTTTTTTTCAACAGAAGTCCTGTTTTTAAATTTTTATATGTCAACACACTGTCCACAACTGCAGAAATCTTACTGAATAACCCCCCCCTCCTCCCCGTTTCTTAAAATATGATCTGTGACCAAAATAAATCCCTCACAAGACGAGAAACATCTTTTCATGAGTCCAGCTCTTCTGAACGGCAAGTGAACGCACCATACGCGGCAGGCAAGCTGCCCAGAGTGCCCTTTCATCCTGAGCCGTCACCGGTCCCTACAATCAATCACTCGGTCAATCGGATCGCTCCATCAGCACAACCAATAAATAGAATATGAATAAATAAATACAAATAAATAGTGGACCGTTGAAATCCGCACGGCGGTGCCGCTTTGAGCTGACGCAGTTCGTCTGCTTCGTCTGCTTCATCTCTCGGCCTCCAGCCAAAACCAGACTCTGTTCGTCTTTTCTGAAAACACTTTTCCTCTCGCTGGTTTCTTTGCCGCCGGGAGCGCGTGCAGAGCCCAGAGAGACAGAGCGTGAGCCTCAGACCGCCGTCTCCAAGTCTTCGTGGGGGGCAGAGGACGTGTGCTGTTGGGTGCTCAGGTAGGTGGCGAGCTCCGAGTCTCCCTCTGCTTGGTCCGCTGGTGTCTTCCCCTGGGTGGACACACACACACACACACACACACACACACACACTGTAATGTACAGTATTTCCATTTGACATTTCCCCAGAACATGAGCTGTCATATTGAAACTGCTTGATTTGTCTTGAACAGTTGATCACAATAAAAAACAAAAAAAAGCAGAAACCCTTTGTTGTGTTTGCCTGAAACTGACTCAGGATCCGTTTCTTTATACATTTGAACCAAACTGCGTCTCCTTGCACGGTTTGCTGATGCTTTCTGTCACATTACTGCATATTGTTTGCCAGACCTGATCACAGTCTGTCCAGATTTACCCACGCTGCTCTGTTTGTGAGGCAGACGTGGAAGTGTAAGCCTGCAGCGGCCTTTACCTGGAAGTTGGTCTTCTGCAGCGACGCCCCGGCCTCGACCAGCAGCCGGCACGCCGCGTGCTGCTTCTCGGAGGCTGCTTTGTGCAGGGCCGTTTCCCCTCTGCGCGCACACACAACACACACACACACACACATACACACACGCCACGCTAATAAGGTGAACTCTGAGAACGTGCAGTTGCAACCTCTTGTCATGAGACGCCTGCCACATTGGCAGACGCTGATGTAATGCCAAGAGGAAGCTGACATCACCAGAAAAAAACACCAGAAAAGCTCCAGATCACAGTGAGGTAAGTTGTTTGGAACAATGTAAAAAACAATCCGAAAAAAACTAAAGTAGAAGCAGACAACATACTTCTCTCTATCCGTCAAGTCCAGTAGCCCTTTGGAACCTGCGGAAGCAGAAACAGAATATCTTGATGATTTAAGAAAACATTGCTTTAATCAGCACAAGAGTTTATGTTTGTTGTCATTTCTTTTTGCAAATGCAAACGATGAAGAATGAGCCGAGGCGGCGCATAATGTGGCATAGTGGCGTTTCTCGAAATGTTCTGCGAACTGTGCGGTTCCTTTGTTTCTAGGTCTCTTTCATAAAGAAGACAACCACATTTAAAGATGTAATATTTCATCCCAATACCTGATTTTTGTTTTCAGCAGTGGCCTTTCAATATGTTTAGTTACTGTTGTGACTTCTCTAAACCCTTCGTCTTCAGTGTATTAGAGGTTAGCGAGGTCAGTAGGCCTGAGATGATTCATTTGTCGTGTTTTTGGTGGGTGGTTCCCTGGGGATGTTTACAATATTGCGCGGAGAAAGTAAGAGAGAAAGAAGAAGCAGACGGCCCGAGCCGTTAGAACAGGAACCGAAGAAAGATCTTTGGGTTTCTCGTTCTGTGGAAAACTACTTGCCATCTGCGGTCGAGGGCTTGTTGCTATCGTCAGCCGACTCCTTCCACAAAAACCAACTGCAAACTGCCGTTGCCGCCGGTGACCGCAAGCATCTCCACATCAACTACAACTGAACTTTTACCGGGCGGTGACTTTAGACGCAACGCTTTCTTCCTGTTTTGTGCAGGGCATGTCTTGAAAAAACTGTTTGCAATAATTCTTATAAGTCTTATGTATGTGAAACGCTACATGCTACACGCACACTGCAGCGCGAGCTCACCCTGCTGCAGGATGTAGCTGACCAGGTCTGTGTGTCCTTTCTGGGCAGCCATGTGTAACGCTGAACAACCTCCGGAGTCTCTGACCAACAAGCTGACGCCTCGACGTACGCACTCTGACAGCTGCAAAGGAAACAAACCCCCCCCCAAAAAACAAGTTTATAAGTTGAACCTTGGGTTTGTCCACTGAGAAGTGGATTAGGATTTTTATTAAAATATATATATATATTTTTTTTTTTTGCAGGTGAGGTTTTAGATTTCTTTCTCTCTTTGAGGGGAAAAAATTGGAACGACACCTTCGCTGAGGTGTTTACTGTAAACTACACTAACTAAAACAGTTTTTTCTCAGAAATCTGTACATTTGCACGTGTCATCGCACTTTACCATAGAAAGATCCCCAGAACTGGCGGCCGTCAACAAAGCTGCGAACAAACAAAAGACACAAACTGTCACGTGATGGATTTCTGCAGACATCGTCATTTTACAGGAATTCTGCTCGTTCTAATGACGCCTCTGTGTTTTTCTGCGTCCGCTGCCATAAAACACTTGCATTCAAGATGAAGCATTGTTTTCGAGATGAAAGAAATGCGGCAACACAAATGATGCAGCCTCACCCTGAGCGTTTCTGCAGGGCCTCGTCACTCGCTTTCCGTTTCACTTTCTTACAAATGATTCCTCCTGTCTATTTGTGTTTTGAACCATCTGAGGAAATTCCAAGGTTATTTCCTTGGAACAGAATATTTTTCTCGTCCCTGGAAACAAATTCTCTGTCTGTACCTGTAAAGTATTTGTGTTCGTAGCATTAATAGACCGGGATTTCAGAACAAACTCGACAGAAAAACTAAATGTTGCAAAAGACCCGGGAGCGTGTCGTGTCCAAAATCTCGGTCACCGGGCAAATGTAACCAGCAAAAACGAGATAAACTCGTCAAAGCCCAGCTGTTACTGACCAAATAAGACAAATAGATAAACAAACCTACAACCTGTTCCACATGAGGAAACAGGTTTGTTACAATGGAGAGTACCTGGAATCTCCCTGATATGACAGCAAGTGATGAGGCCGTGATAGCTATCCTCGTACTGCCCCAGATCATGGCACTTGAGGACATTAAAGGATGCTTTTTTTGGGCATAGACCTGAAACCTGTTTTTAAAAAGACCCCGACTCGCCAACATCTGCAAAGCCCTCAGGGGATGTTGGGTTCAGCAAGGGGAAAAACTGAATCAGTTGCTCATCAGTCATCCTCTGACTGGGTGACTGACTGTATCCTCTGTGAGTGTATAAATGCAACTTATATACAAGGAACATTTGTTGTTTCATTAGATCATATGTGTTTGTGTTGTACCTTGTTCCTCGGGGGTCAGTGGAGCGCTGGAATAAGAAATGAAAGAGGAAATTAAAATGTGACTGACTCATGTAGATAAAAACACTCATCTTCCTCTTTCTGTGTTTTCAGCGCTGCACGTAGTAGTGTCAACTGTTCTGATCTCTTTCTTTTTTACCTCAGTAAATAAAGGTTAAATAAAGTGTGCGTGTCTGCTGACGCACCCAGCGGTGGGTTCCACCACCAGATCCGGCATCCCCGTGGACGGTCCCTGGCTCACCGCTGGTGCCTCGTGGTCCAGGATAAATACCTCGTCCTGGCAGATCTCCGTCACAAAGTGGAGGTGCTCCTGAAAATAAATAAATAAATAAAATATTTAAAAACGTGTGTACATGTATGAACATATCATCAAATGACCTTAACTATTCGATCACCAAAAGAAACAAAGTGCTGTTTACCTGAGCCTTGTCGATGCGATAAAATCGGTCAGCTGACGTGGCTGCAGAGCAGGGACATGCATGTCAGTGGGATGAAGGTTATCTGTCTGAGTTTTGTATCATTTACCTTATATATTATATTTTTAAAAATGTATGCATCATTTTATCTCATTTATCGAGTTTTACTCTTTTCACCAAATAATTATATTGGCCTGTTGTGTTCTTTGTTGAAGCCTTTTGCTACTATGTTAGGAAAAGCTCTTTATAAATAAAGTTATTGCAACAGATACAAAGGTTTACTGAGCGCTTAAGTGAGGTAGACAGATGATAAAGAGTAGCAAATGTAACATCTATGTCAAAATTGGTCAGCTTTTGTTTCAGTCACTCACAATCCAAGAAGCTCCAGTTGGGAGACAGTCTACTGGCCGAACTGGTCCTGGGGATGCCTCTGCTCTCATCCTGGAGGCAAAAAGACATGACACAGCATGATCTTTATCAGCCTTTCACTGAACAATAGCCTGTATGTAACAAAAAAAAAAAAAAGGTCACATGGGGAATTATAAGAAGGAAGAGAAGCAAGTGAGAGAAATTCCGACACGGGAAAGTTTTATTTCTATTATTATTGTTGTTTTCAATCAATTAATAACAAGACAGAGACAATCGAGACAATGAGACAGCGCAGTTTAAACTAGCATTAGACTGAAGATTTGGACGCCCCTTTTCCTCACCACGGCTAATAAATATATGTTTATAATATTACTGCTTATGTGGTAAGAGAGGACTTTACTCAATGTGGGTGTCAGTCTGGAAAAAAATATCATAACTATCATCATTATTCTGTAAAAATAGTGACTGAAATCATGGCTCAGATTTTAAGCATTGTATAAAAGGTCAGATTTAGATATTTTTTATATTTTTAATATGTAGCAAACTGCTTCTTACGCCTTCAAAACGAATCGTAATCCAACTTTTCCCTGCAGAGAGACACCCAAAAGTCATATACCTGATAGTGCACTCTGTGGCCAGTAGATGGCGCCTGGTGTAAATCCTAGCAAGCACAGCAGACAGGTTTCAAGGTTAACAGACAGCCGAAAGCGTTCACATCAAAAACTTCCACAGATGTTAACTGGGTTAGTGAATGTCCCCCCCCGCGCACACACACACACGAGACACACAGTTAAACAGCAGCTCCGCTTTCCCCGCTGGTTGCTTATCCATCTATAAATAACTGACAGGAGTGGGACGGTGCAGCATGCGTCATGAAATAATGATGAAGAGGAGGGAGGGAGAAAGAAAGAGAATAAAGTTAAAGCTATCGTCGTAACGAGGGTGATGATGAGGGTAAAGGAGAGGGCTTGCCTCCTGTAATCTGTCAATGTAGAGCCTGCATGTCTCCAGGTCACAGTCCCCCCTTACCACCACGATGCCTACTGGGATGGCTGGAAAACACACACACACACACACACACACACACACACACACACACACACACACACACACACACACACACACACACCAAGATTTGAGACAGTAATACTTTAAGACAAAAAATAAGTTAAACTCGCAGCAGCTGGTTTTTGGTCACTTGGGGGCGACAGAAACACGCACTGACCAAAAAAAAAAACCATTCACAGATTAAATTGATGTGGTAAAACTTTTGGGCAAACAGTCGCTTATTAACACGCCAGACAGACACGGAGCAACATCAGCATTCATTTAGCATGGTGTCTGTGTCCACCTGATGAATGCAAGTCCAATGCTAACTCTGTTTTCAGTCTTTACCAACTCCTGAGGGAAATATCTGCCTCTTTAGTGGCGAGATGCTGCACTACATCGCTCTTTACTCTTTGTCTGTCTGCTTTTTTGGTGCTGGAAAGTGGGTTTACAATGGGTTTTTAGAGCTTTTTGTTTCAAGCAGTGCGCCGTTACAATTAGAAAGTGGGCATAAAGACCAAAACAGTGAGCTAAAAGGTGAAACAGTTCATTGGGCTTAGGAGAACTGCAGAGTCATTTCGAGGTTCACGCCCAGTCAACTCTCAATGATTGAATCTATTGTCTCCATAAAAAAAAAAGAAATGTTGGTTTTAAGTGTTTCAGTATTTCTTACAGATATCTCGAAGTCGTTCCTTGTCGTACTGCAGTCTGTCGTATTCCTGGAGGGTGATCCGATTCACTCGCAGACGCAGACGATCTGGAACTGCGTGAGGACTAGAAAAGAAAAAAAAACATACACACGCACAAGTGCATGTACGTGCGCACACACACACACACACAGTTCAGACACGTCCAAACGTACAATGATAAAGGACGGACACACACGTACATACATGCACACGCACAGACGCAGGCACGTCACAAACCAAATCTAAGCTTTTGCAACAGAATGATGTTTAATTATAATTCCAGTTACAGCCACAATATTTTTTTTTTTAACTGAGCCCAAATTAAAATTTCTAATAACTGGAGGGTGGAAAAAAAAGTAGTGAACTCCCCTTCCAGTAGAAGATAAAGAGCCCCGCAACACGACCCGGATTCTGCGTTCCAGTTCGAGGCGGGCCAATGCTTTAAAGTCAACGTGCGTGGGCAATGTTGCCTTTCGGCCGGGGACGGACACTGATGAAAGCACAACACTGATGGCGGCCGATGAGCAAAGCGCACAACGAGAAAAAACCCGACGGTGAGGCGGCGGCCGTCGGCAAGATCGCCCACGTGCCCAGCCTCAAGAGCTCAAAAACCCTCACCCGCAAAGAAACAGGACGGCCGTCAGATTCAAGTAATAGTATATTAGCGAGATGCTTTTTCTTCTCAGTTCTCCCAGCTAATGGCAAAAAAAAGAGGAAGTGAAACGTGCTTTTTCTGAGAGAGGCCCCGGGCATGGAGCGAGGACTGGTGCAGGCAGAAAGACGAGCGCCGCTCACGGCGAAGTTAAAGGGAGTAGAGATGGAAGAACAGTTCAAAACTGAGCAGCGGAAGCACATCGAGAGGTGGGAGGACTTTTAACATGCTGCCATACACGCGCTCTCTGTTTCCTCAAAAACACAACAACCACTCCCATTCGACACAGTACGACTCACGCATATTTTTAAAGCACAAAAAGTTTGTTTAGACTGATGATACTAAATGTCGCGTGCTGAAGAGCTTCTAAAGCACTACAGTTAAAGAGTGCAGAGCCTCTGCTAATTATGGATTAATTTGGAAAAGTTATTGTTTGCGCCAATTCCTCAAGACAAAAACACACACATGCAAAAATCCAAACGAAAGGCAGCTTGACGAGGTTTTACTCACCACATGACATGATGAATGCGTTTCCTTCCTCGTTAATGGTATTCAACGTATAGATCAATGATTATTGAAAAAAGCCTGGTCAGATTTTGAGCCGTCTTTCTCTGCTCTAATCGTGTGCACCACATCAGTGACCGCTTTCAACATCATCAGTTTAATCAGGTCGCGTGGGCGTCGAACCCGAGACACAGCACAACACGGACTCGCACGCACACAAAGTGACCCACGCACAGTGACACAGGGCTGAGGTACTTACACAGAGAAGGAGTCGGGGGGAGCAGAGAGGCGGCGCAGATCAGCTGCACACACCTTCTGAATACTATGGCCGCACGCGCACGCACGCACACACACACACACACACACAGAGAGGAGGAGTGTATGGCAGAGAGGAGGAGATGAGAGGTAAAATAGGGGAAATAAAAGAAGGGAGGTGCAGGCAAGGAAAAAAAAGACGATTGGGAAGGAGAGGAGAAGAGGTGAGGGGAGAGGAAAAGAGAGGAGTGGAAGGAAATCAAGGCGGGAAGGAGAGGAGACGAGAGGAGGAGACGGAGAAAAAAAAGGGAGGCGAGGGGAGGGAAGGAGAGAGGAGACAAAGAAAGGAAAAGAGATGAGGAGGTGAGAGGGAGGAGAAGAAAGAGGGGGAGGATAGGAGGGAGGAGAAGAAGGGGGGAGCAGAGGAGACGGGAGCAGAAGGAAATAAAAGAAGAAAGAACAAATGTGAATAAAATAATAAATGAGCAAAAGAGATTATAGACAGAGGAGGAGGAGGAGGAGGAGGAGGAGGGACAGACGGAGAGAAGCCCAGAGGTAAATAGACAAACAGTGACAGCACATCAAGCAAAGACACTGGTTACTGCAGCTACAGCTCATTACTCTCTACTGTTCCCCCTCCCAACACACACACACACACACACACACTGACTGCGGCCTGTACAACACGGCTGAAAATAGACCCACACATATATACAGTGTATATACACAAAGATGTGCGTGAGCAGTTATTAGTGTTACAGGGATGGGAGGAGTGTTAGTAGGCACACAGTTTGAGATATAAACACTGTGTCTACAAAGCGCCCGCTCGGCTGCTTTGTCCCCGAGAGAAATCAATAAACGTCTCCTTGTGTTCGCCTCCTCTCGGCTGAAGGGAAAACCGCACGGTGTTACATGTCGGCGTGTCACTGGAGATACCCCCCACGATCGTGATTTTTGTTTTGATTAAATCTGAGTGGACGACATTTATACGTCCCCCGTTCCTCGGGTTGTGGTTTGGCGAGCTGGAGGAGACGAGACGTGGGACACCGAGAGGAGAGAATGTCAGCTCCACGCGAAACAGATTGTGTGACTCACTCGGTGCGAACCCGGGCTTTTACAACCCTGCTGGCCCAGTTCCTCTGTGTGTGTGTGTGTGTGTGTGTGTGTGTGTGTGTGTGTGTGTGTGCAATGGCGTAAATGACTCACTCGTTGAGCAGGGGCACCGAGGTGCGTCTCTTGCTCTTCTGGACCATGTTGGCCTGGTTTCGGAGGGAGATGCGCAGAGTGGATGGAGCCAGGCGACACGGCTCGCCGTCCACCTACGCACGCACGCACGCACACACACACACACACACACACACACACACACACACACACACACACACACACACACACGCAGACGGATCACTGTTAAGCGGAAAAGTGGTAATCAAACAGAACGTGTGATATCATGTCGGCTGATTATATCTGATAGTGAAGGTGAGTGGTGATGATACAGCAGCAACACTGAGGCACTGACGATGCTGTTTAACAATAAGATACCAATATAATATATATAATATAATGTGTTTATGATCGTTTATTTTCTTGAAACTTTAATCTTAATTTACTCTGTGGTTTTTGTTTCCCCTTTGTGTGTTTTGTGAAGAACTTTGGGCTCAACTGCGTTGTGTGTAAAGTGCCAGGTGAATAAAGTTGTGTTGAATACGCTCACCTGAACAGGTACAGTCTTGAAGGTGGTCAACACCACCTCCCTGCACTGGTGAAGCCTCTCTCCGTGCCCGCCGACCTGCAGCGCCGCCTGGTGGACAAGGGGGAGACGGCCACCTCAGGAGAGCCGACCATGGCCGACATGAAAGAATTACACAATTTTCCTTCCCTCGTTCCCGCTGCCGCATTTTATCGCGTATTTTCTTTCCTCATTTCTTTCCTCCCTCTCACCAGCGAGGCCATGGTGAAGCCGATGACCTCGATGCAGCCGTCGTCGTGGCGCTGGGGTTCAAAGTCACGGTGGTCGCCCGTGTTTCCCCACGGCATGGTGCCAGCACAGTACCTTCACACACACACATTAAGAAATTACAATATCAAATATGCAACCTCTCTTTCCATCTGCGAAGACGGGTCTGGTGCTTTCTGGTCAGAATCATCTTCCTCCTGACGATGATGGACTTTTCCCCTTCTACGGGTGCTGAACTTGTTTTCATTATCTTAATGTCTGACTCCAGGGCAGTGTGGGAGGAGTGAAGAGTCAGAACCTGAATGAGACCTCCTGTCCCGTGCAGCCACTAACCCGCTTCACAGATTTTCATTAGTCTGCTGCTCTCCAGGGAGCTGGAGCGTCTCGTGATTTTCCTAAATGCTGCGTCGAACATTTTTTCCTCTCCAGTGAAACTGTGAAAATGTATAATCAAGTCGAAATTTTGCCCACGAAATTGTCCCCGCTGAAATATGTTGCTTATCAACGAAAAGGCCACTGCCGTTTTTAAATAGACGACACCGACGATGTTCAGTTTTGCGTTCGACGACGGCACGTGCAGTGCAGTCGGCTAATTTCCAGATTTATCCTAAGCTTCGCTTTAAGACAAAAAATCTTCGCTGGAGTAATTAAACTGCAGGATAAACAAGAAGCAATGTGCCAGAGCAAACAAAGTCGAAAGCCCCGTTAACACCGCGTGATCGCCTACCTGGGAATGTTAAGAAACACAATGCACTGGAACTTCAGCTCCTGGATCTTGGGGGTCAGATCCGTACCGTCACACTGAGGGAGAGAGAGAACGTGAAAACGCGAGGGAGTCGTTTGTGCTGCACTGTGTGATTAGTACGGTTTCAAAACTGAGCTCATTGATACCAGGACATTCACCCAGACACTCAGGAAGCAGGGATATACCGTAACAAGAAACTGCGAATTTCTGTGTAAAAATGTTCCGAATTTGAAAAAAATCTGCCTCCGATTAGAGACTGAACATTTGTAGAATAAAAGCTTCATTTCAAGTCGTCTGTCAGCGTGGAATTAGCACGGTTGCTTGTTGCTTTACGCCCGTGGAGCGTGTTATTTCGCGTCGAGCGGGGAGGTCAGCGGTCAGGGTCATTACGCCGCCGCCGAGAGGACTCGAGTGTCTTCGCTGACGGACGCTTCAGCGGGGCGGACGCTGAACGAGCGGCTGAAGGACGGCCTTTGTAATCGCCCGGCCGACCTGCCGCCCAGACGTGTCGACACGGACAGGCGATACAGAGCCAGCGCGTGTTGACACTCACCACCACTCTGACGTGCTTGGACAAATCCCTGGAGCTCCTCTGGAGGAAATCTGAGAACGCGGCCTGCGCACGCACACACGCAGACAGACGCACAAACACACACAAGCAGAGAAAAGGATCCAGTCAAACAGGATTACTCTTCGCTGCGTTTCCTTCATTTGAAAGAGATAACTCCCGGCGTGATTCCTCTCCCTCCCACTCCACATCCTTCACAGAAAAACGATTCCAAAAAAACTCAGTTTAAGATCTTCCTAAGATTCGTTAAAGGTTTAAATTTGAATCAGACCAGTTAAAGAAGCCCAGAACAAATCTATACATGTACAAGTGCAGGGTGAAAATCAGGATGAATACTTGAAAACCATGACATGGGATGCAACACCCTGGGCGCTGTTCATTACTTTTCTAAAAAGAGCAGGAAATAAAATGAAATTTGGCGAGACAACGCAACTGGATTTCGGACGATAAACGAGACTTCCTGATTTCCTGTGCTTGATTTTACATGTCTTCCAGCCGCTCCATCTCTCTTTCCCATAATTCCCCTTCATCACGTTTCCTCTCAGCTGCCACTCTTGTACCACATTCCTCGTGTGTGTGTGTGTGTGTGTGTGTGTGTGAGAATGAAAGAAGTCAAGTGGGACACTCACTCCTGCATAGAACATCTTGTTGCGGAAGCGACTGTTGAACTTTTCAGGGTTGGCCTCTGGAAAAACACAAATCATAGACGCAGAGAAAAGGAAGGAAGAAGACGTATTAAATATGCTACAACGACGGCGGAATTAAAAATGAAAAATACAACAACACAGAGGCATAAAGTAACTGCGTCTGTGCGCGCACAAATGTGCATGTGCGTTACGTGCCCTTTTAAATATTTTATACGATTCCCCCCCGTCTTTCCTCTTACAACGTCGGAGTAGGAAGCATTAGCGGGAAAGCGAGGGACTTAATGGAACATAAATAGAGGGGGAAATGACATTAAAATAGATTCGGCCGACCTCTGGACTCGTGGAACTCCAGCGTGACGTGAGCGTCGAAGCCCAGGCTGAAGTAGTTGTTGAACACGTTCAGAGGCAGCTGAGGACACGGGGGGGAAGAAAAACCAAAAACCAAAAAACAGAAAAGTGAGTGCATTAGCATAAAAATTCTAAAAAGACAGCTCACATCCTGGTTGCGCTCCCTGATGCCTATCATTATCTCCATCCATCGAGTGTCGCTCATATCCTAATTTGCCTGTGTGTACACACACGTTAGTTTTTCAACCCGCTTTATGTGTGGATCTTTTTTTCACGCTTATTTTTGCCCCTTGCAAGTAAAGCGTATTGAGGATCAGTGTTTATTAACCCAACACTCACAACTGACCTGGCCTGGCGTGCGGAAAAAAAGGTAAAATTTATAATAATAATAATAATAATAATAAAAAAGGTAATTTTACAGATCTGTTGTTTTCAGTCGGAGTGTGACCCAGGAGCTGAATCTGGTACTGCTAATTCAAAGCCATCACTTCCTGCTGCTCTTGTTTCATACTGAAAGGTTTATATGGATCCCAGACGAAAACCACTAAGGCACTAAAGCTAAAATCTCAAACACACAAAAACCTCATGACTGCAAAATAATCAGTACGTTGGAAAAAAAAATGCTGTCTCATACAGCTACACATGGACTGTGAGTATCAGATGCTTCAACAAAGTACGCAGCATCCACTTTAATGATCACTTTGAGCACTGAGAGTCTGCTCACTGAAACATCTGATAAGACTGTGTCTGCAGACAGCCGAGCCGGCGTTAGCCCCCCCGACAAGAGCAGACTCCATGCGCCGGTCGCTCCACTTTTCTTTCCGTCCCTCCCTCCCGTAGATTTGATCTCTCTCGGTTTACAATGAGCCGCTGGTCAGCTGACCGTCCTGAGTCACGACAGTCCTGTAAACTGCAGGGGGCCCACACGGACTGTGATTTTTCAAGTCACAGCAAGTACGGCAGCTTTGACCTCATATCATTTTTTGTGCAGGTTGTAATAACTCCATGAAGAAGGTATTGTACACAACAAGTAATCATCACATATAGAGAACATTTACCACAGATGTATGTTAATTGAGAAAAGGCCCAAATAAAAAGGCCGGCGTCTGGATTTTAAGAATTTGTTGAATCCTTCAAATAAACATCACGATTAAGTTTCACTGTTTCTGTGCATCTCTGATCTTAAACCTCAGATAAACAGTTAAATCTGCAGGGTCCAACTCACACACACACACACACACACACACACACACACCTTCTGTGTGCCCTCCTCTGGCTGGGCAGCACTTTTCTCCACCAGGAGGTTCCACCTGTCCAGCTGCACCACCGAGCCGTCCTCCACGTGACACAACACCTTGGACACGGGCTCATCTGTGTAGCCCTGCAGAAAGAAAGAGGAATGCAAACAGCGCATACATGCGGTAAATACACAAACACAGACCCGGCTCCTCCCTCCCTCCCATCACCCTCCCTTCCTCCTACAGTCAGTCCGTGTCTGCCCCCCTTCCTTCTCTTCCCTCCATCACATCAGTTTTATTTTTAATTTTCTGTCTCCCTCTGGACCAGGTCAGGAAGTCAGTGAAACACACACACACACACACACACACACACACACACACACACACACGCACAGCAGTGCTCAGACTGTGACACACAGCAAGTCACAAGGACATTCACACTCACACAGAGAAAGAGAGCGATGAGGGAAGAGGTCGGGCAGACACACTGTTTAGCAACAGTAGTGAGTCAGAGAGAGATGAGAGAGGAGGAGGAGACAGGGGGACAGGACAGGGGACGAAAAGAGGAAGAAGGAAAGGAAAGATAAGGTGAGCAGTGCGATGAGGGGGAGGGAAAAATTAAAAAGAAAGGAAAGGGCAGGACGGGATAGATGGAAAAGGAAAGGAAGCTAAAGCAAAGGAAAGGAGAGAAGGGGAAGAGAATAGTAAAAGAAACAGGCGAGGGAAAAGGGAAGGAAAAGCTAAAAGGAAACAGGAAAAAGAAAGCCAAGGAGCGACAGAGTCCAAACCCCCTAGTCAGAAATAGGCAGCAGAGCAGAGGACAAAAGGGACACACTAATTACACTAATTAGACACGAGGCAGATATGGATTTTCACTCAGCGCTGTCTTTGTTCAAACCATCTGCATCTCTCCACATCAGCAGCGTTTTCTACGCCGATAGAGATGCCCTTGGTTCATCATTCGGCACAGTGCGCCGCGGCCGACAGAGAATGATTACATTCATCACCGCATGATCAAAAACGTACGTGTGATTAGTTTCAGGCGCCGCTAAGATCATTCGACTGAGCGGAGGCTACAGCTTGGAACGCGGGACGTTATCGTTCGGCGCCGGCATATGAATGACCGCACCTCTGAAGAGGCCCGTCTCCCTGTAAACTTTGTGAAAATGTGTCAACGAGCCGCACTGTATTTTTTTGTCATGTGGAGATTGAGTCGATAAAGAAATAACTGGATCATTCATGAGGCAAGCCATGTTCAAGTTATTTTAAATGATCCTTACAGAAGGAATGAAGCCAGCTATTGTAGCGCACAAACCCTCTTTAGAGATTTTGAAGTGATTCGCCACAAATTCATGAGAAAATGGAGGAAATATGATGAAACTGCTGTATAAAATAAGTGAAATACCACCCCGGGTTCCTGACTCAGGCTTTTAACTAATACAGAGAAATATTTGATGTATAATCATCGCTGCAAGCCCACATAACTGGTAAAGAAAAGCCCTAATGGAAGGATGTGGGTGCTTGTGAAAGGTCTCTTCTTTTGTGTTGCAGTACAGTTACGCAACGTGCGAGTGCGTGTCAGGGGCCAGATTCTCCACGCTTCAGCGCTTCGCCATATTTCAGTAAGAAACCTGCGAGAGCCTCCTCTTTCTTCTAAAGGAAAGTTAACGGGCAGTTCAACAACTCGGGGGGACTGACGAAAAAAAAAAGGGAGAAAAGAGGAATCAAAATCGAAAACACAAGACGGTGAGATAACCCCACTTTTAGTCCCTAGTGTGGGGTCCTACGTTTCCCACAATTCAACAGGATGCCACATTTGATTAGACAGTCCCCGCCTCCAATATCTCCATGTTCATTACATAAGCAAGCCTAATTAATTCACCTGAAAATGAGCTAAGCTGCAGAAGACGTGAAGTACTCGTGATTGATTACTGATCAGCTGGAACGTACTGACTTCTGCCCAAAACCACCAAATAATGGAGGCTAATGAGCTCAAAATCTCGATTTGGACGCGCACAAAGCTAAACTTGGGAGTCCCCTGAGCTGCGATCAGCTGATCGTTTCACGGCAGAAGAGCATCTACTCTTTTTGAGCACACAAAAAAAAAAACAGTTCACCGGCGGTCGCGGAGGGACGGCACAGAGCGAAACGTCCTTTCCCTCGCACACAATGTTTGGCAGAGCGGAGGAAAGCTAACCAACGGGCCCTCCTGTTACAGAATTAACATTAATTAGCTGCGGCTGATATAATCTGCCGCCGCTGACGTCAGTCATTTTTTTTTAACGGGACAAAGGAGCAGTCAGTGCCGGGCTGCGAACGAGAGGCTGCCAATGTAAACCTGATTGTTTTCCACATCAGTCCTCGCTCGTAAAAAAAAAATTAAGAATAAAAAAAATAAGGAGGGGGAGATAAAAAGGTTAGAGATTCATTAGATCAACTTTCCCTGCTCGAGTCCGGTCCAAGATGACCTCGCAGGCACAGTTACACAAAGCACGACACCACTGGAAAGATAAAATGAGTGGAGTGGCCCTTTAATAAAAAGACAAAACTGACTCTTGCATACTTGTCATGTGTCGCTCTCATGGATGTTGCGGAGCGCTGCTGCGGCAGAGGTTATAGCATCGGTGTAGTCCAAGTGTAAATGAAAACAAGCACGGCAGAGCACATACATACTGCAGCATCAATCGAGTCGTCAGTCACCAAGAAGCAGAACGTAACTTTAGTGGCGCGTTCAACGCATGGCGACTGAAACTAAATCTCCAGCAAATCGCTCCTGGCGCTGTCAAAAGAACACGCACAAGGTAATCGTAACGAGAAGGAATGTCTACAATGTCAACGATGGCCGTGGCGTCTTTCCTTGACGCGTTGTGTTTAGAAGAGGTCACCGGGAGGTTAAAGGTCAGGGGTGAGGAGGAAGAAAGCTCTCGCTGTCTCTTCCTGGAATGCTGGGAGAGTTTTTCTGGAGCTCTCAGAGGTGTCGCATTGATTTTAACTGCATATCGGTAACGGTCCAAATACACTAAGATGTGCTTATAAGATAGTTTCATTGTTTTTTTTTTTTGCCCGCTAATGGCATTTTTCACATGCGCTGTTTTCATTCAAATGTTTTCCGATGGAAGCGCTGGCCCTGCTGCCGGCATTGTTAAGATACTCAGCTTTATCTTAATATGATTTTTCCCGCCGAGATAACTGCACTTTGATCTCACTTATTTTAATCACAACGTGGATAAATAATCTGACCTCAAGAGTCACTAAACAGACAAAACAGACACCAGGGAAGGAATGAATACAGGGAGGAGAAGCTGCCGCATCCTGTCGCTCTCTGTCAACTCGGCGGCAGGAGTCAAGGCGAGGAACTCACCCCGCCCCAGTTGAGCGTCCTGGCGAGGTCATTTCCTGTTCCCAGAGGAAGAACAGCGACCGGGGGCTGGGGGTTCATCTGCAGCTCGTCCAGAGCCGACAAGATCCACCCCACCTACAGAGAGACAACTGTGTGATTTATCACCAAAACACAACAGAATTGTTCGGCTCGCTCTCACCTCTGGAACAAAGACAATGACATCAAACAGACTGCCCCTCACCCAGCGTGACTCTCTCACTCCCGGGACTCGTCACAAAGCGGAGGATGTGCTTGGAGGAATAATATTTGACTGAAGTGATAAAAAGAGGTGGGATTCCATCCATTTTTTTAATGCGCACTTTCCAATTTGCCAGTGAAAAAAGTGGAAACATCGGATACGTGGGGAAAAAAAAAAATTCGCACAAAAGACGTGGACGGCAACATGCCTTATTTCTAAGGTCTTATTATTCCTCAACACACATCTAAGTGCTACTATAAACATCAGGAGCAAATCCATATAAGTGCTTGACGAGAACCTACACCTACGTCCACTCGCAGAAAAACATGCGTTCAAATGTGTGTCTTAACAGAGCGAACAACAAGAAATAATAAAAAGAGAGAACAGAGTCTCACCGTGCCGTCCCCTCCGCAGGCGAGGATCCTCAGGTTTGGCACTTTCCGATACAACTCCAACCTGATGATTCACAGCAGAGAGAGAGAGAGAGAGAGAGAGAGAGAGAGAGGGGCTGTGGAATAAAACGAGGCTTCCCCGGCAGGAAGCGGGGCTGAGTGGTGTTGAGTGGGTGTAATTGGCCCGAGTGTCGCGGAAATCGCTGGACCCGCGGGCAGTGTGCTTGAATTAATAAAAGGGGATAATGACTAAAAACTGAGGTGAGAAGATACGGTACCCACCCCCCCGGTGGACTGTGATGCGATGTGAAATGAAGATTACAGTGGAAAATTACGACTAACCTGGCTACAGAAAACACTGCTGACCTTACTGCGCGCGTGAGGAGCGGGATTTTTTAACTTACGCCTCTCGCAGCCCGCCCTGTGACAGGTCAAACACTTGCCGCGGGTTCAAGATCCACATGAACATCTGCAGCACCTTGGCACCCTGCAGACAAAATCACACGCGCGTGAATGTAAAACGTCGAGCCTTTTTACAGCTGCATTGTTTTTGGCGCAACACTCTCTGTCATTCAAATCCAGCATGATGCTACGAGTAAACTCGGTTCATCTGATAAAAACTAATCCGGTTTGAACTGACGTCTCCCTAATTAAATGTTCTGTCACCGGCGACTCATGTGGGCTCAAGCTGCCTGATAAGAGCAGGGCAGATTTTTATTTTCACTTTAAATAGATCAGCCCCGCGACATCCTGTTTAGAGCCACACAGTGGAGGAGGAAATTAAGGACACATCTTCATTTATTCAATATCTGATCACCATCGCCATTCAGCACGCATGTCGTCTCTTTCTTCTCTGCTTTTTTTTTCCCGCAATAAAAAAATATTTGCAGGCGGGTAAAGAGGTATTCTGACTTCACAGCAAAGATCCAGTATATGTTACATTGCGTTACTTTCCCGCCGTCCCTGCTGGTCAAATAAAGGTAGCATGTGTCCGTGTGCCCCATGTCTCACACAGAATAAAAAAGGAAAGGGTTCGCTGACCTGGTTGCCCCCGCTCTTGGGATTGACGAAGACCAAGATGGGCTTCATGAGCGGAGAGGGGAGGGGCTTCAACATGAACGGACGCCATTTCGACTCCTAAAGAAAGAGAAGGGGAGAGACAGATGAGGCGGGCGGCCCTCGTGCGGTCAAGATACACGTCATTCCCTTTTGCTGTACAGCAGTTTGCTGTTGTGTATTACAGTCAAGTCAAATTTTATTTGTATAGCCCAGACTCGCCTCAACCTGGGTCGTGAAAACATGATTTATTATCTGTGCGCACGTCTCTCTGTCTCTGTCATCGTGTCACTTACATCCAGTCCCTTCTTGCTCGTCCTTCGCTTGAAAGACGTCCGCTTTTTCCTCCTGGCGGAGTTCTTCAGCGAGCTCTGGGAGACACACAAAGAAACAAACAAACGCAAAGTTCATTGGTTAGTTCACTGTCACCATGCCCCTCGTGATTGTAATTAAAAGTGCAATGAAGCATGTGATGTGACTGAGGGATATGTGTGTTTGTGTGTGTGCGTGCGCGGGATGACACAAACCCTCAGAGTTCCCTCAGACAATTGCGACATGCGTCAGCTCGCATCACATCACAGCCAAAATGTTTCGCACAGACACACACGCACAGTTTTCAGCACAGGCCTTCTTTTGGAAGTTTTAAATTTAGATCCAAGCAGTCGCTTCTCATTAAAGTCACCAAATGACAGCTTGGGAACTTTATCAAGCAGTTTGTGAGCGCGCGTGCGCGTTTGTGCGTGTACACCTGTGGTTTGCGGACTTTGATGATCCAGGAGGGGGGCACTATGACTCCGGCGTGGGCCCCCAGGGAACACGGCTCCTCGATCTGGTGCAGCATGAAACACGTCACCTTGTTGTGAAACTGCAACGAGGAACAGGCCTGCGATTATTTCTCGGATCCTCATCAGAGACATCTGAGCCACAGCTGTCTTTTTTTTTTTTTAAAGGGTCATTTCCCCCAAATGACCAAAAGAAATGCCGGTGCAGGGCCTTGAGGTTATTTCAATGGAAATAAACACTGTTTTAGGAGTGAAGAGTGAGTGAGACAGAGATTTTTCACACATGAGGTCGAATATTTCCCGTGAAGTGTTACTTTTGGAAGTGATGATTTCACAAGCTGATTTACTTACAGCCTGTTTACACCAAGAACAGCTGATGGCGATGATTTCTTTACTGTGGAAGAACTTCTGCTGGAAACTCTGCAGAAACAGACAGTAGTTACACTAATGACTGATCAACATTAGTGTGTGTGTGTGTGTGTGTGTGTGTCTGTGTGTGGTTACCTTTCCACACTGTCTACATTTGCCCTCTTGTCTCCGCCTGTGAACCCAGTGGTGCCGCAGTACGTTCTGCTGTCGGAGAGAGAGAGAAATGCTGGACATGCCCGCGTCGTCTCGCTCTCGCGGTGTAAACACGACACACAATATCTCCTCCTCTCGCTCGTGTATACAGGGGCATGTTTACACACACACACACACACACACATACACTTACATCTCTAAGGCATCTGGATCCTCCCTCTCTGAAGGTCGGCTTACATCGGAAGTTGATCTTCGCGGAGACAGGAAATAAACAAAGGAGTTTTGGTACAGCTTTGCGAAGAAGTACAAATACATGAATACTTAACAGCTGGAAATAAAAAATACATCATCTTTGCCAATGCAGTGATAATAAAATGTACCCACTGTCAGAGAAGTGCTGCAGACAAATCTTTGGAACTGTGTTGTTCATTTAAATTATTTAAACGGTGCTTTAGAAATGAAATTCTCTTCAAAAATAGTACATGGAGTTCACATGGAATTCACTCTGTGTGTGTGTGTGTGTGTTTGTATGATTGTGATACCTTTTCTAGTTGCTCGATGCAGCCGCTGTGAACGACGATCTTACAGGCCGCACACTTCCTCCTGGGGGCCGACTTCTTAAAGGAGAAAACAGACACGCGGACGCGAAGGGCGGTGAGATCCGTAAACACGCCGAAAACAAACACACACACGCGCGCGCACAAACACACGCCGAAATGTGCTCGGGGAGGCACGAACAAACAAACAAAAAAAAATAATGATCAGTCTTTTCTGGGCAGCATCTGCTCCCCAGGTGTGCAGAGAGACTCCTTGACATTTTGCATTTTTAGTCGTTCTTCCGTTGACGCACCGATCGATGACCTCTGATTCACAGAGAAGTCGTTTGCACATGTGGAAACAAACTGAGGCTCCGCCGAGGTCAGGTCGTCCTTTTACACAGCCAAAAGCGACAGCGTCTAATTAAAGTCATGACACACGCACAGAGCGAGAGAGCGAGAGAGAGATTATCGTGATTTATTTTTGCTGCGGCTCCGTCTTACTGACAGCAGCCTCACCGCGTCCCGTTGCCATTATATCACCGTCCGAAATTAAAGGTCATTTCTCTAATCGGAGTTCTGCTGGCTCTTGCTCAGAGGCGGAGAGGAGGTCGGCGATACCTGTGATCTAAATATTTCTGCGTGTCGTTAACGCAGCCCGAAAGTTCACCCTCTCCACGGGTAATTTCCCCGCGCCGCTTTGTAGCCGCGGTTCGTCTGAATGCGCGTGCGGGCAAACGCTCGGACCGCCTGCCTCTGTCCGTGGACTTTAAGCGACTGTGGTTTGACTTTCTGAGCCAGCAGCATTTCATTTAACTTAGCTTCAAATGAGTTCTTTGCATGCAGCGCTGAAGTCCCAGCCTGGCGTTAAGCAGAAGTTATAGTTCAGCGTGTTCCCTTCCTGCCCGCTCTGTCTTTTGATGGGAAATCCAAAACAACAGTTGCGCCGGCGCAGATACTGTGGCTATAGGCTTCTCTGTGTAACGCCTGAATCGCGGCCGGCATCTGTCGATAACCAGCCGATAACAGCTTCTTCTCGCGAGCTTCCAAAAGCTGCAGACATGAACCTGCAGCTGGAATTTTTTTTTTTTTTTTACATGAATGGAATGAAAGTGACGTTTTAAGACGTCCTCTGTTCACCTCATCGATCGCATGATGATACGATGGACGTGATGCAGTTTTAATTCATACGTGAATCCATCATGTTAGTCTATAGACAATTATTCTACATCAAATCACACACAACATGCATTCACTACACTCATCACAGTTAGCACCACAACTGCAGATACACTGCACTTTAGATAGTGTCACCATGTCCTCGATGATATTATGATTTTACCGTTTTTAGACAAATTAATCAGTAATCAAATAGAAAACCTCTCTCTTTCACTTTAACACACACACACACACACACACACACAGGAGTGGTCAGTGTGTGTACACCACTCACTGCGGTCTTCAGCAGGCAGGTGTCCTCTCCGAGATAACAGAGCTCCCCTGAACAACTCGTCTCCATCCACAGGTGATCCCCATTCACCGCGTTCTCCTGCAGAGAGAGAGAGAGAGAGAGAGAGAGAGAGAGAGAGAGAGAGAGGAGACGGTGACATAACGACTCCCATCGTCCTCGTGCATCCCCCCCGACTTCTCTCTTATTGAACCGCAAAAGCTGTCGCCACTGAGCTGGGCTGATGGACTGGTGGTGATTGGAACGCTACAGGGGCCGATTCAGGCGCACGCTTCCATGTGCAGGCAAACACGGGAGTGTGTACGACTGCATGCATGTGTGCGTCAGTCAGAGAACATCAGAAATTATTCAAGTGTCCTCTGTATGTCATCAGTATACAGGTTTTTTTTATGAACATATGATAATTATGTACACCAGAGCTGCGATGATTAGTCAAGACTGATAACTCGCTAATGACAACTACTAAATATTTCTGACTTCTAAAACGCGAGGATTTGATGCTCGTCTTTGTCCCGAAAACTCGAGAAACACGAGAAAAATGTCTGGGAAGCGCAATAACACAGAATTCCCCAGCCTGAAGAGCTTTCCTTAAGAGCTTAAGGAAGCAGCCAGGTTCATAACGGTAACAAAAACATCCCCCGTCTTCGCTCACGGCGCTCTCGAGGAGCGCCTCTTGAGCTTGAGAGGGTCTGCAGGGCGAACGTCTCGGCCTTTCAAGAACCGTTTGTGTAAATTTGCAGGCCAATGAGGTAAATACATTAAAAAAAAAATCTGTTCTTTTTGTTCTTTCATCTGGCTAAACAACACTACCTGACTCATTAGCACATACAGTAAAAAGGGGGCATGAAGCCAAGGATTACGCTGTATGCGAGTGTGTGTGTGTGTGTGTGTGTGTGTGTGTGTGTGTGTGCGCGCAAGTGTCGTGCAGAGAGCTAAAGGCCAGCGGTGATGCGGTGGAAGTGTCCCCGCAGTCGGAGCCAGAGGGGAATCAGTTTGTCGACTCGCACCTCCCAATTAATAACACAGCACCTTTTTATTTACGATCCATTACTGACGCATGATTTATTCATCCGGTACCTGACGGCCGGGCACAGCGGACCACGACCGTGAAAACCATGAGTCGAGCCCCGGTCGCCGGAGACGTGAAATCTCCCACACTCGCGTCTTTGTTTTTTTCCCCCCCTGCTCAAACGGAGATGTATTTTTAGCAGCGTTTTCAATGAATCTGACCCATTTTAAGATGCTTATCTTCTGCTTGAATTGCCTCGGTTGTGTGCTGTTTTCTTTCCGGTGCCTGGTGCGCTTCAAATTGAAAACGCTCCCACTTTGATTATTTCCAAAGCGAAAGAAAAAAAACAAAAGAAAAGAAAAGAAAAACCCTCCCTCCGCCGCGCTCATTCTTTTCTCATTGAATCGGATATAAATAGAGGCCTGCCTTTCTTCCGTCGAATCCATTGTAAACAAGGTAAAGTTGGCAGCAGTTATTTCTGCACAGCCCCGCCAGGATCCCGGCTTGTTTTCTGTGATAAGTGCAGAGGGGGTAAAAAAAAAAACGCAATTTAAGTTGCCAATGTTTGGTGTTATTCAAATAAGTTGAGATCAAAAGCGACGGAGGAATTGTGGGAGGTCAGATGCGATCTGTGAGATTTGAACCGGCGGGGGGGGACGAGAAACAAGGCCGGGATCCACTTTCTCGATCGCTTCTCCGGAGAAAAACTGCGTAGTATTTCTAACCTTTCCCTCGATCTGACCTTCCTCCTGGCGCAGCGTGGGCGTTTCACCAAAATTCCACCCGCTGCTGAATAATGCAGCGATTCATTTCTGTCGTCACAAGATCGCAGGCTGCGTGAGACGTCAGCGCCGCAGCTCAAACGGACAAACATGAATTTTGCATGTCTTTGTCGGGGGAGAGGAGGAGAAAGAAGAAGAAGAAGAAGAAAAGAAAAAAAAAAGCCCTGCTCTGTCTGGAGTTGTTTTTCACGACATTTTAGCAGAGCGCTCTCCGCAGCATCTTGACATTTTCCCTGAGCATTACTGGCCGCCGCTGCGTCTCGAAACTCTTTCGATTTCCATTTCGCTTCGCGCGGCACTTCAACAAATGACCCCCTCCCCCCCCTAGAAATAGCTGCGTCTCATAACGCTCTGATGTGTCCAACTTTCTTCCTGCGCTCAGTTATCAAGACATTTTTCCAGTAATGAGCCCGAAAGAAAATTGCCGCTTCTCGTTTCTGCGTGAGCCGTGTCGGAAAAATCTGTGTTGTGTGTGTCTGACCGTCCAGTCCACGCAGGTGCGCAGCTCCTTGTTGGGGCCGTTGGACGGGGGAGGCAGGGAGGGCTGGGGCGGGCCGAGGTGCTGGAGGCCCGAGCGGGAGATCGCCTTCCTGGAGAAAAAAAAAAAAACACACACACACACACACCACAAAAGAAGAAGAAACGTTCAAAAGCACGGTTAACGTCGTGGGGATACGGCGCGCGCGTTAATTATTCATGTTCCGCGGGATGAGCTGGAGCTGCTCGGCCGAGGAGAAGCGGGAGCAGCTTGGAGGAGAGACTGCCAGCGGCACTTCGGGGTGAGAGAGGGAGACAGAGAGAGAGAGAGAGAGAGCGAGGAGGACAGAGCCGCTCTGTCAGAGGATGAGTCAGCAGCCATCGCTCTCTCTCGCCCTCTCTCCACGTTTCAGTCTGCCTCTCGCCCCGTTACGCTTCCTCCTTCCCGTCTCCATTTTTCCGCCGCTGCCACACCTCCTGCGCTCCACCCATTGCCCCATCGTTCAGCCGGCCGCCGGCCGCGACTCGCGCGAGGCGAACCTTCTTGCCGGAGTCAAGCGGCTTTTAAAGGCCTCAAAAAATGAAACAAATCAGTCGGCCCGTCATTAAGAGGGATGTGGTCCCTCGATCCATCAATCAACCGCAGTTTTCTTAAAGGTGATGCTTTCCAGAGGCCGATTTTTCTTTTTTTGCATTTTTGCGTCAAACGTCACATAAAAGAGTAGTTAGTAATTATTTGTGTGTGTGTGTGTGTGTGTGTGTGTGTGTGTGCGTGCGTTTGTGCGCCTGTCTGTCAGTGGAAAAGGTTGCACAGAGCATCCGACCCCCCTGTTGAAAGTTTCAGTGGCCGTCTGTCTAA